>JAOPJO010000054.1:12266179-12276263 GCA_027123675.1 Molva macrophthalma | reverse complement strand
CCCCCCCCCCCCCCCCCCCCCCCCCCCCCCCCCCCCCCCCCCCCCCCCCCCCCCCCCCCCCCCCCCCCCCCACGGCTGCCAGTGCACACGTCACTCAAGGAAGCTATAGGGGGAGGGGTCAAGAGACCACCGCGCTAAGGTTGATACCGAGGGGGGAGGGGTGCATGGTGCATTGTAGCTGTACCGCTCTAAAGTGGTTGGAAAAAAAGAAAACTCTTAATGGGCTATTACCATTGCCGTGTCTATAAATAGAGTTCACGAGAGTTCAGGATGTGTGCAAAGCAGATTGTGTTACAAGTAGGATGATGATGAGGAGAGAACAGTGGTCGCGAGGGGAACTGAAGACGATCCGCGACAGCTTGGGAATTGTTCAGTCACCTATGATCTGAAGGAACATCTGCTTGCCTCGTATGATGGAATTTTTGCGGCAAGGAGGACTCAAATCTTTTGCAAATCCTATAAGCACATCTAAAGGGGATTCTCACTCAGATCCTAACGGCGTCTGCCATCACAAGTCAAATGGCTAACCATGACACATGCCATCATTGAAGCGTGTCACAGCTGGCCCGCATGTCCCCAAAGATGGCAGAATAATTTGCAACACAATAAAGAAATCACGGACCGGATGACGGTTCATGGTATTATGCAGCGAGCTCAGTGTCTCATCATAAGAAAGTTAACTTGAAACAGATTTGAAGTAAAGTAATTGACACACACCTCAATGCTTACCTTGGAGTACATGGCTCCGTTTAGGACCTCCCCGTTCCGGATCCAGATGATGGAGGCGGCCGGCTTGGCATTGTCGGCGTGGCAGGTCAAGTTGAGGGGATCGCCTGCTCTGAGGCTCACCACCGGACCTCCACTGATCACTGGATCCTCAGGGGCCACTGGAGCGAGAGAGAGAGCGAGCGAGAGAGAGAGAGAGCGAGAGAGCGAGAGAGAGAGAGAGAGAGATTAATTAACAACCAATTACCATCGATTGGTTTTAAGAAAAAATATGATATGGAGATAATAAGGAAGGAATTCATGATGTAACCTTCATATTATATAATGTATAGCCAATGTTATTCAGAGAAAAACTAAATTGATCGCTATAAGTCCTTTTTAAAAGTCCTTTTTATAAATACTATACGTAAATATTGAGATGAAAAGAAAACTTAGTTGAACTACTTATACTTTATCAATAATGACTTTCTTTATTCTCACTGAAGTGAATTATTATTTCAGAACTTATTACAGTGTAAAAATGTTAACGTAGTGAGCTGGGATACCTGCCTGGAAGATCACTAACTTGAGTGCACACATTAAATGACTATGTATTAAAAGCTTACTTGACAGACATATATGAGAGCCATATGGTGCATTCAATGTTGGAGTTGCACAAGTAAAGAGAATATTGATTTTCACTTCATATTGCAGTTCTTCATTCTCAACATATTTTAATTGAAATTGTCAAGATTGTTTATAATCCACAAAAAGTCTTGCCAGAAAATCAAGCAATTTCCATTCCAATCAAATTATCCCACTGCACGAGTTCTTAATCCATAATTTATCTTAACCAGCTGAAGATGTTCTAACCTAACCGTATCCATTAATTATCTGAATACTATTTTCCCAACTCTTATCAAATCAGCAGTTTCATGCCTATTTTTAACAGAATGTCATGCTGGCACAAAATATATCGGGTAACTTTAAAATAAGCTGTAAAACTATTTCTAGGTGACTAACAATTAATGACAATCTATTTAAATGATGTAAATGGTCTATAGGGGGCTAACTTATGAGTGTAGGCCAAAGAGTGACCGTAAAACATGACATTATTCTGCTCTTGCTAGCAATACTAGCTATTATATTGATGCCTCATTTTTCCTAACCATTGAAATGACAGTGAATATGAATACATTTCATTCATATCAGTGACCGTGTTCTCATGCCCATATTAGTTTTACCCGAATAGCACCAAGTGCAAACCAAACGCTATTTATTTTCAAGACTCATTGCTTCCAATTTTAGACGTTAGGGGCATAGTGTTTGATTTTCAAATGTAGCATTTATTCTGGTCCGTTACTCCAACACCCTTTCATCTGGTCCTCATTAAAATGCACCGGGTTGGGAGGAAGGCAGAGGAATTGGAGGTCAGCACTCAGTAGATCACACAAAAGAGAGTTTGCTGATCTCTGCAAGTGCAGCAGAATCTTGGTGGGAATATGGTCACCTTGTAATTCTGATTCAGCAATTGGAAACAAGGTCAAGACGATTGTTTTGGCTTTTCCATATCTTAAATATAGAACTGTGCAATATGCAGATAAGACTCCTGGCGTGTGAAAGGACTGCTGAGATGCATGATTCAATAGACATTATTTATCCTGCTCTGTTCATTCCCATCATACTTTTATGTCATACTTTGTGTTCATTTTTCCCACCACTGTTGCCGGTTCAGCACTATGCTCACTAGAACATACACAGAGACATCCTTGCATACATGAATACAATCAAACACAGACACAACATATGAGAACATATCACATCATGTGTGAGGTGGGCATGTTCAGTCGACACATTTGATAAAGAAACCTATTGACGGTTTGTTTGGAATGATGTCAATTCATTTATTTTATTACCTCATCGGACCACAAGATATTAAAGCTAACATTAGTACCTCATTGGACCACACATTCGTAGTGCTAACACTCGTCTTGACAACTAGACAACAACTAGAGTGGTCAAGACGACACCATATGAAGTTGTATGGTTCTGAGCTAAACCAGACCCTATAGGCGTGGCTTCTTTACCATTACGCCCATAGCAATATAGACAGAAGCTTTACCTGGGTCTGGACGATGCTTCATTCAGCACCTCCAGAAGCACCTCCACCTGCATGTTCGTTTACCTTGCATCTCTGAATAAACCAGGTATTGAACCTCTTCAAGTCACCCTCGAAGTGTCAAACCTCAAAGACACAAATATGTATTTAAATATTTTGGACGTACTTTTTTCCAAAATAAACACTGCAGCCTCATCTTTTCATTTCCGTCGTATGATACGGTTTATAGTCGTGACTGACACTTCTCAGTTGCTAATGACAGCCTAGACGTAAAAAGTAATTGCATTCCTGCAGAAGAGGTTGAAGATTGAGTTTTCCCGCTCTATGTGCATTCTAGCTGCGATTTCAAGCTAGCTTTGGCGTTGAGTGAGTTGTATGTTTAAACCTACACTATGAGACTTTTTTGACACTTATGCTGTCTCTTTTGCTTTCTTAATGGCTTCAAATTAGCACTTTGCCGCAGCCACACATCGGATTTGGCAGAAGCAGTTGGGTTAGCTGTTTGGATTGATTGCTCTTGTTGAATTGTGGGAGATTGTGGCTGAAACGCCAGCACCACTCACACAGGCAGACTGAAACCTGTTCGACAAATTTTACAAATATTCACTTAACGTTTGGCAGCGGAAGCATGACAGCTTTTAAGATTGTGTTACAGATCAAAATGAATCATTCATTATTTGATTAAAGAGCCTTTAGGGGGGTTTTATTGCTATTTTCCTTACAGATGTCAAGTCATTTTGGATTAGCAGACATAACAAATGGGGGAATTAATGGGAGAATTGTCAATTTATTGTGTAAGGATTCCAAATGTTCTAAATGCTTGCCTCCGGATTGGTTTCCAGGCAAAACGGATGGAATGGAGTTTCCAGCATATGGAACAGAAAAAGAACAATCATACATAGCCATGAGGATTGATAAATCAAGTAATTGCCAAACAGTAGTGCTGTACCACCAATATATCTCTCACTGTTAAATTTGTTAAGTAGTGCTTCAGCCTTCATGAAACCAAAGTATAAAAAGCAAAGCAGTACAAAATCATATATATAAAACTAAATAAATGTTAAAAATAAACATTACCCTGCAGTCACATAACTGCGTTTGTGTTCACTTGTATCTACTCTTGAGGACATTTTTTAAGGCAGCATTAAACTAATGTAGAGTAAAACTATAATGGCCACTACTATTCATTCCAAATGTGTATTTCCAAAGTGATTATTTCCAAAGAGATTTCCAGGAGAAAAAAAACTAAAACAAAACACTGGGCTGTGTTTCAGCGCTCACAGTACCTTGTCCCCTCAGATACAGTAGGTGTTCATCTGTTTCATTAACCGACCAATATAATTTAATTGAATAGCATCACCTCATCCCGTATGAGACAATGGGGTTTAATTCACGTTCCTCCACCTGCTACTACTGTGGTGTCACTGCACACAACCACATGTGACCATTAACGCCATGCCCAGCCCACGCCTCAGCGAAAGGCAACAGTGAAGTCAGACTGATTGGATTTCAGTGAGATCATTTATTTTTAGTGTATAATCAAAGAGATCCATAAACGGGACCAAGGCATATTGATGTGTAATTAACACAACAGCGCAAGGCCAGTAAGTCTGTCGGTTTCCAGAAATAGGGGTCTGAATAAAGGTTATAAAAGCTGCTCTTCTGCTCTGTCCTCCCCAGAGACAATTAAATTCCCCAGCCGGCCCTCTCGAGGCCTTAAAATGGTGTTACGGGAATTTGATGGCAGGAGCCATCCTGGCTCCGGTTTTTTAGGTTTTTTGTAGGTCCAGTTTTTTAGGGTCGTGTAACAAATGGCCTCGCTGATGGCAGTGGCTTACTACTGGCCAAGATGAACTGGAAACGGCAGCATGGGGAGGGGAGCTTGGCGGAAGACATTTCTGCATACCCTGGCAGCGTGGAAGCGTGCGTAGGCTAGGAAAGCATTTTTGGCGGCAAAATTAACGTCAGAGCGTCGGAAAAAACAAAACACTGGCTGCGGGGCGCGATGACGAGCGTCTTGGCAGCGCGAGCCCGTCCACTGCAGCGCCGGCGGGCTTCAGCTGGTACGTCCCAAGCGACGACGAGTCTTCCCGATTCGCCCGTCACATTTTTTCTCCAAAGAAACACTACGGCTGCCGCCCGCCTGTCACGGCCGTGGTGACAGCCTGCAGTGTTTGTGATAGATCGATCAGGGGCAGAAAGAAAATGGAGAAAAGACTCAATCCACAGGAGAGAGACACCCAGTGTAGGCCTGTCCCAAAGACAAACGCTCAGCTCACTGCACAAATCGCTTCAAGCACTGTCACTGTACACCTGTTTGGAAAGCCGCAGGACGCGACGACAGGTGTGCATGTCTGCACACCGATATAGTGTAAAGCTAAGGATTTTTTTTTTTTACACAGATCCGTTCAATGCCTGCTTGATTTCAATAACTTAGCTGAGATCAGCTGACATCCTTTACAACCTGCTTTGTTTTTGTATTGACGACCTACGATTGGACTGCCAAATTAGGCAGTAGACAGTCGATGAAATGGGGTGTGGGGAGTAGGGATGAAGGTTGAAGAGCAAAAACCTAAAGATAAATCGACAGAAGGTTAAGAGTAAAGAAAGCAGCGCTGTTGGAAATGTGCAGATAAGGGAGGGAACAGGTGGAACTCTGGTAGTAGTAGTAGAGGTTGTGATGTCATAACTGCTACTGCTACACTACTGTCATGCTACTTTTAAACAACAATATATATTAAAAAAGGACTATAACATTGAAAACTCTTAGTATTATTATTATTAATAGTTTCTATTTTGGTACAATTGCAATGAATAAAGAGATAAAACACAGTTGATGCTCATGTTCTATTAAGCTGAACATTATTCTCCCTTTGTAGAAACGGTGAAAAGCTGCAGATGCGATTGGTCAAGCATAATGATGCATGCATCACAGGTATCAGGCTTATAGTGAGCAGGACATCACAGATATCAGGCTTATAGTGAGCAGGACATCACAGATATCAGGCTTATAGTGAGCAGGACATCACAGATATCAGGCTTATAGTGAGCAGGACATCACAGATATCAGGCTTATAGTGAGCAGGACATCACAGATATCAGGCTTATAGTGAGCAGGACATCACAGATATCAGGCTTATAGTGAGCAGGACAGCTGAAATGGCAAAAAGGCAAATACTACTGTTACAGCCACATTTCCAACCACAGTGAATATAGATTAGAAGGCCTTATCTTTCCACACTGTATGAGATCCAATTTAATTTTTTTGTTAAGAACAGATAAGCCACATACAAATGTTACAGGCGCCTTCTCTGTTCATTGTGAACAGATAAATGGAGTCTTGGCAAAATCTTTGATCCATGCCATGCCGTTATAGGAATTATATGTACAGGAAGATGCAGAAGAGAAAGAGAAGGAGTGAAAAAGGGAGAACAACAGCGAGAGAAAGACATTTGAAGAGTTGGAAGGAGACAATTAAATGTATATGGAAAGATGTTACGATAGCATAAAACAAACATGAACAAAAACGTATATGGATGGATGGGTATGGATGGGTGAATTTGAAGAAAGCATTATGTGTTGCTTTTACTCTTCACGATGGTACATCTAAACACCCTTTTTTGGAGAAATTCAAATGAATACAAATGAAACCTTGCACAGGACATCTTAATCCAATGGCAAAGATAGCATCTTGATCTTGCCCTGTAGGGATTCTCCTGTAACTTGTGTTTAGGTCCATAGGACAAATCCCCTGCATAATCTTCAAGGTCTTATCTCCGGAATACCTAGACATGTGCTTATTTATTCGAGTCAAGTAAATCCAGCAACAAGGTGCATTTTGATGTAGGGCAAACAGTGGGGTCTCCAGCCCACAAGCTGTTACAAACTCAACCAAGCTAAATCAGTCCAACAGTATCTGCACATCATGTTCCACTGGCAGCAGAAAAACTATCATCCATAGCGAAATGTCTTTGATTCAGGTAAGACAAATCTATTTCATTTTCACATGTACCATGTATGCTGTGAGATATTTCATGCTAGGGAAGCTTGTAGATAGTTACTGATATGCATGCCAGAAAAGGTGAGCAGTGTTTCCATCATAGCTCCAACTGAATACTGATCACATGAAAACAAGAGCCACAAAGGTGTTGGGATGCTAGTGAGAAAACTACTCATCCATTATTTCTAAGTATACTAACTAGCGTCATGGTAACTTGGCACCCCGTGCAGTTTTTAATTACTTCCAACTTTTGACACTTTGATTTAATTGAATATTCAGCACATGTCATTATTTAAAGTTGAATCTGAAGACACAGCATGTGCGCTTGCATGGCTCACTTGGTGTCACGTCACGTTATCATAATACAAAATATGATTTTTTTTTGTCATAATGGAGAGAACATGTAGTGTTAAGGTGTTAAGGCGTTGGATGAGCTGCAGAGTGACTGGTAGGTCAATCCCCATTTTGTGATACATTCTCACCATAGGAGTGTGATATGCATGTTCTTTTTCGCTCCTGGCGAAGGAAAGTTCAACAAGTTCCTCGGATCAATGTAATAAATACCTTCATCAAAAAGTCCCTGGGTCACAGTTGATCTCACCTGCTCCCTGCACCCCCTAACCAAAGTAGGCCCATTACAGCCAAAGCTCGGAGCCCAGCCAGCTAGCCGTAGGGCACATATAATTAGCCTCGGGGGTCTTTTTGGGGGACCAGAAACCCCCTCCGTTCTCCACCTTCATTACTAATTCAAAAGACCTTGACTCTCCTTTGGCAATCAGGGGGTAAGCCTCCCGTACAAATCATCCGTGCTTTCAGACAAGGGACCTTGGCTGTTTATCCTTACAAGATTTATTCGGGAAAGAGTTCTTTTTGTGAAGGTGAAGGTGTTTTTTTAATTAACCTCTATTTTTGCATTTTTATTTTCTTCTTCATACTATCGACACACATCCATTGCACCGCACAAATGACATTGTCAAACAAATAATGGTAAGGATTACCTGGCCAGATTTGAAGTTTTAAACGACACGTTTGAGAAATGAAGTGGAGAAGAGAAAATACTTTCGGATTTGTTGAGGATTAACGTGCGTATTAAAGCACAATCATTCAAGTTGGTGGCTTGTTATTTTAGTTCGGGCGGCATTTTAGGAAGTGTTGCTTTGTGCTGATACCGTGGGTGAGAAAAAAGTAGCGTGCGATGACACAGAGAGAAGAGCCGCCGTTAATATTGAGTTATGAGGGCCGCGGTTTGATGTTTATTTTAACTGTCAGGTAAAATAAAGAGGCGACGGGCATGTGTGGAGCTGTTTGTGTCTATGTTGTGTAGGGGTGGGAGGTGAGTTTGGGTGGGTTGATGTTGGTGTGTGTGTGTGTGTGTGTGTGTGTGTGTGTGTGTGTGTGTGTGTGTGAGGGGCGGGCATTCCTTCCATGCCGATCCGTCACTGCTGGCAGCCATAACTGACAGCCGGGAGTAGGCTATGCAATGACAGAGACCTTACATATATTTATTTTACTACATGCATGTCAGCCTAGGACTCATTCAATGTATTCAGGGATTGGCCCTGCCAGCCAGGGGATTTACCTAATGTATTCTACAGGGTGCAGGCTGAAAAACTTTCATACTGCCAAATAGGAGAGTTATGGGAACACATTTCTTACAACCTTTTCATTTTCATGTTGATAGCTCATTTCTTTCTCTGGCCTTGATCTGCGTTTTATCGACCAATGTCTCTTCAAACAGAGAGCAAATATATTCAATGCAGATCAAACTGCGTTGACTATTTGAATGGGAGTTTGGATGATGGAGAACACAGTGTGTCAACCCTGGTGTGATACTTCAGTTCCTACAGTACTGAAGTAGCAGAGCGGTACTTTGTAAGATTTGGAAGAGCGTTAACATAGCAGACACTTAAAACCCTCTTGCCGAAGGGAGAAGGGGGCTGTTACACTGTCAAAGGTTTTGTCAAATGTGTGAAAGGTGTCGACAGTTACTCAGCAACAACTATTTACATCAATGAATCCAAACAAATCAATGGTGAATAAATAAAGTGTGTGGATGTGCATCCTTAATTAGTCCCTCTCCCTCGTCCTGTTCTTGGACCGAGTGGCTGTGAACGGGGACACTTGGCAAGCATATTGCGACTTAAAAGGAATTGCGAAAGACGGGGAGACAATTTTACCAATGTTCCTAATTATTAACACGTATCCACTTATAAAAGGTTTCAGCATACGCAGATACACACAGTGCTAATTTGTCTCCCCCTCCTTCTCAAGTACAAATGGTCCGTTTCGCTTTTCATTAGGCCGGATCAATACGGTGGGCCGCTGGCTCGTGGAATACAAACCGAGCCCCCCCCATACTTCTTCTGTTCCTATTATTTCCAACTCCCATTTATGTGCCCCCTTGTTATTCCCTCGGCTTCTCTGGCCGGCTCGTTCTCCTCATCATCCTCCATTGATGGACTCGCAAGGACAGATACCTGGACGGACAGACGGAGCAGCTCCGAGGACAAGAGCGGCCCAAGAGTGGGCCGGTTTATAATAATGGTCCCCAATAAGGCAGAACCGGCAAAGCTGAACGATAACCCAATAGAGTTTCATTAACAACTAGTAACCTTTCAGGCTCCATAATGAAAATGGAGGCTTTGTGGCAGAGAAAAGGAAATTAAAGTTGGGCATGTAAGCGGTCTAATAACGTTTAGCGATGCTTCACACTCGTCGCCGAAAAGTAAAATCCTATTTTAATACAATTACTCTCTAATGCCGTGAATGGGAAAAATACGTCATTAGTTGTGTTGTTCATTATCATTTAGAGATTGTATTGATTGTATTGCATGGTGAAATTGGTTGTGCATGAACCTCTCCTAAATGTATTAGTATTGTTTCCCTCGTAAACATGCTTCTGTGTGAACTGTGTGGACGTGTGCTGTTGCTCTGTGAGTCTGTATGTTTGTGTGTGTTTGTCTTTGCATGCATCTGTGTGTGTATGTACATATTTGTGCGTGTGTGTGTGTGTGTGTGTGTGTTCCTGCGTGTGTACGCATGTGTGTGTGTGCGTACACATGCGCATGCTTGTGCATGTTTGTGGCTGCACACGTGTGTGTGTGCACGTGCGTGAACGTGTATACGTGTGTGCTTGTGTGTGTACATACGTGCATGCGTGTGCATGTGTGCGCCTGCACATTTTGTGTGTGTGTGTGCGTGTGTGTGTGTGTGTGTGTGTGTGTGCGTGTGTGTGTGTGTGTGTGTGTGTGTGTGTGTGT
>JAOPJO010000054.1:12206287-12217170 GCA_027123675.1 Molva macrophthalma | reverse complement strand
AGAGAGAGAGAGAGAGAGAGAGAGAGAGAGAGAGAGAGAGAGAGAGAGAGAGAGAGAGAGAGACACACACACATGTATTGAGCCCATTAGGTGTGGCATAGTAGGTGTGACAGACATAGTAGGTGTGACTACTATGATATTTGAATATTTCCTAAAACAGTGTGGGGTGTCCTGCAGTCAAGGCTGACTTTCCAGCCTTACTCTAAAAACGATGGTAGAGATGAATGTTTCTCCACAGGCACAAATAATCAGTCAGCGACCAGGGCATCATTGGATGATAAAAGAATGGAAATTAAATGATTCCATGCTATCTAGTGCAAGGAACAGAAATAATAAAACAATGACATTGAATTCGGTACTACTGTACTTAAGTACTACAGCTCAGAAGGGCAACTTGAGTTCATATGAGCCATTTCCTCATTTATTATCTTTTATATCCTATACATCATCCACAACACACAGTGAGACAAGGTCAAAATGTGGAGTATTTTTTTGTTGCAATTCATGGGAAAATAAATGTGCCTTTGCTTAGCCAGATGAAACCAAGGAGCGATAGTTCTTTTTTTGGTGTCCCTTATGTTGATGTCATGAATGGCAAAGCATGTTCTTGCTTGGATATCATGGAAAGATAATAGCTTGATACCTCAAGCACTATTAGATCAGCCTTGAAAATAGTCTGTCAGTCACGAGACGGCGACAGCAGCAACAGCAACGCCGACACCAAATCTAAATGCCATGAAAGGCTGGCTTTCGGCAAACCGGCAGGATGTGATATTTGACGGCAACAACGTAGCGCTACAATGCTGAAGGAACGGCAAAAACCAATTAGATGTGGCTACTGGTGCAGGGACCCCCCAGAGAGGCCACTCCGCACTGTTAAAAATGTATCACAGTGCTTAGCTTATTAAGATGTCCGTGCAAACTCTGCAGGTTCACTGTAAATACCCCCATGGCACATTCTTTTGCAGGAATGTCGATCCGCCCTGTCGCCCTTTCTTCACTCCGTGGCTCTTTAGTGGCTGTCATCGGACGGCCCCGGAATGCTTCATAAACATGTTGGGGGGGGGGGCTTTTTTTCCACCTAATTAGGCTGGAGGGATTTCACGGAAACTCGGGGAAGGAGCGTCTTACTCACCAAGCCGGAACTGAGGGATCCACCACTGCCTCGCTCTCACTATCTCACTCAGCCGCTCTCTATCCCTCTCTTTCTGCCGTGTGTTGAACAACAACACAAATGTGGTGCTTTTATTTAATGTTTAGTGTCAGAAGCGCTGGCTGGGAATAGGAAGTTACAGCAACAGTATGTGGTGAGGGATTCCCTTTGGGATCCTTAATGTCGGGGCGAAAAGTTTAGTCACTTAAAACTAACTGCCACCATGCCGGCAATTTGGAAATAGTGGATTATTACTATCCGACCCAAGCCATGCACCCTTGCATTTTATTTTTTATTTTTTCTAACTCGTGACCTTTCAAATTCCTCGAATCGAATGTGTTTCTGCTCACATTGCATTCATGTGACTGCTGTTCATACCATGGCAGGATTCTGTTAATACATTCCGGTCATCTCCAATTCTTTGTGTTCCAGTAGGCAGCCGTCCAATTGCATGTGAAGCACAGGAAACCAAGGCAGGCTGCCAATGTCAAATATACACATGAACGTGTACAATAACTTGACGCCACAAATACACACACGCACACGCACACACACACTTCGTACCTCTCCTTAACTCGCCCACACCCGCACACATACGAATAGCCAGATGCACTCACACATCCGTGCGCGCGCACACACGCACACACACACACGCACACGCACTCACGCACACACGCGCGCACACGTGAACGCAGGAAAACACACACGCACACCGTGCACGGGAAAGAGAGACAGCTCTATACCCAGAAGAGTTGACCTGGGATCTGCAGCCTCCAGGGAGGGGTACATGTATCTGGTAACCTTCCTGGTAATTACACCAGGCCCTTTTGCTCTGAGTAAATATTGTGTCAGCTGGTACACTGATCTGTGAACACAACGCTGGTTAGCCAAATAAATAGCATGAAAACAAATACAAACAAAGCACCCCACACGCACGCCCACGCCCACACACACGCGCGCGTACTCAAATAAGCGGAGAAATGATTGCCCTGCGTACCATGTTGGGTATAGCGCTAACACAATCAGAGAGAGAAGCTTGAATCGCCTCATGCTCCACTCATGCTAAAAAATGCATATGGGAAAGTGCTTTCAATTACATATATGGTATGTAGTTTTGGATGCCGCCGTATGCTACACACACACACACACACACACACACACACACACACACAAAGCCGGGCTATGGCTACATCCCAGCAGGGCTATTGATTTAGGGAGCACTAAAAGCATCGCCAGCTCTATTATGTAAACAGAGATTGTTTTTTGAGCAAAACAGACGCAGACATATTGTTATTGAGACTGCTAGTTCCCTCTTTTCATTTGAATTTCCGAACGTATGTGTGTTAAGTAGTTGTGTCGACTTCACAGGGTTTAGGATGGAATTGTACCCCAGGGATCCCTGAGATCTTAGGGAAATGTTGGAGCTATTAGAAATATAAAATAAGAAATAATGAACATGTCTGTTACATGAGGTTCAGTTGCATCAGTTTTGGAAAATAAGTATAAATATTGAACTATGGGTTCCTAAGCAGTGGGGAAATAATGAATTAAATATGAAATGCAGGACTAAATCAAGTCTTTCAGATGATAAAAGTTCTGTTTTTTCTTCCTTAAGTAAACAGAAGTTTATCGCAACCTTACTGCTACACCAAGGTTCCTGAGCAAAAGCAGTTGGCAACGGCATCAACATTTTTTAATTAAATATAAAACTCTTGGCAGCGCCTGGAGAATAATCAAAGTCAATGTTCAAGATAAAAACCAATGCATTTCGTCTGGGAAGATCTATAATAAAGAAAAGGAGCACACCTTACCCATACCGTTCTTTTTGTTCACACTGCAGTTATTTCCTCAGAGCGGATGCAAAACGTTCATAACACAAACACACACACACACACACAAACACTACACAATTAACCCAATGTCAAGGACAGTGACAGGGACAAGCAACGGTATTGTGCATGCCATCGCTGTCCAGCTCATCTTGAAATCATATTTTAGAGACAAGGGAACTCAGGGCACAGGGAGTAAAACTGAGGCCTGATCAAAAGTAAGAAAATATTCACCAGAGTAGGAATAGAGTAGAGTGGATGGACGTCTCTTAATTATGTCCGTGAGCAGCAGTAGTACATGAGCAATACAGCCATTGCAATAATATACACGGTGAGGTCAGATGCAAGCTAACGCACACATAAGCGGACACAATGCCCACATAGACAAAAACATGCATACTTTAACTTCATTTAGAGCATAAAACCCCACACAAAAAAGTACAAACTTGCATAGACCATCAACAAATCCCCTTTGCTCTGCAGGCCGGGCAACAGCTGGGTTTGGTGCAAGTGGGAGAGCAACTAATGAACCAGACACAACGTTTGACAATTCACATCTGCTGCCACTCTCCAGCCACTGCCAGTAGCACAGCTTTTGGTATACCTCTCCAGACTAAGCCCGGTGCCAGGGCACACACCTGGGAGATGGGATTCATAACATATGTAGGGATTATTAACAAACAACCACATGGGGCTCATGCACATTGCTGTGTGTAATACGTTCTTTGAAATGACCGTTGTGTTTGACTTTTGCTTTGGCTAATTGACGGGCACAAACGTCTTCAGGTGAGAACAGATGAGGTTAAAGTACAAGTGGCATCATGGCAAGGTAAGAAGGAGGACATTTGAATCCATGGCAAATTCCAGGAACTCAGGAACTCCCTGTGTTGCGTTGAGTCGATGAGATACCCACAGTGAAACTCCTTATGGCAAAGCAAACATTGGTACAGTGTCCAAATTCAATTTTTAAGAGGTTTTGTTTTACCAAGCTCAAACCTCATACAGGGTAAGAATAAGGCACCTTTTCTGTGTCACAGTAGATGCTGTGGTTGATTCTATATCGTCAGCACAAGACACAGGTTACCTTTTCCATTATTGTGGACCGTTGCACAAAGCCATTGCGAGCTATGCTGTGGTCCTTTATGCAGATGATAAGAAGATAAAAAAAAATTGGGACAGTGATGGCTGCTTGCTTGGCTGAACAAAAGCTTTTGTACCTACACAGTAATCTATTTGACTTGTGGACGCGGTACGGTGGAACAGCTTCACCAGGTCTTTCATACTAGACAGGACCGTCTTCGTGCTTCTCCAACATGTATGTGCTTGCAGCCCATTATGGGGATATGTCTTGAAAAATAGGACACACATCGTTTGAATTGTAGTGTCCCCTTTCAGCTGCCCATACTCTGACAGTGTGGCTTGTGCTCTGAGTTTTATGCATTTTAAGAGGCCGTCAGAGTGCAGGGATACAACGTTGTTAAGTGTCCTATTGGGTGTAAGTAGCTGTCCTGGTCGGTGGCTTCATTTAGCAGGAAATGCTTCACTTGCTAAGCAAAGCAGGTCGCAGACACGTGTGCATACACAGCGGTCTCATATCCGCTCCCACCTGCCGCTTCTTTATTTCTTTTTATTTCTACGTTCTAGCACATTAGCTGCCCCCATTTTGGACACACAAAACATCCTTCTGTCCAATCTTCCCCATACACCCTCACCAGCCCCTTCCCACTGTCCAGCCCTCAAACTCGTATCTGCATTTGGCCACGGATTTAATGTGATGAAAAATGGCTCATCTTTTTCCTGATTGCATTTGATAACAATTTTGTCAAGGCTCTTCTGGCAGCATGTGTGCAGCAGTCCCACCAGCAGCTGTGGCTAATTAGCTGCTATCGCTAGCTCTTTTGGCTCGCCCTTCACTGCTATGCCTGGCCCAGACGGTCCTAAGTATAAATTATTGGATTGTCAAGATAAACGAATGCTGGCAAATAAGTGAAGGGATGGAGAAAAGAGATGAAAAGAAGTTCAAGGAAGAAGAAGTCAAGGAAGAATAAGGAGGAGAAGAAGAAAAGAAAGAGGGCAGGCATTCTAGTAATCCCGATTCCAATTCTCTTAGTTTTCCCACAGTTATTGTATGCCCTTGGCCGGGACAAAAGTTGCACTCACACAGTCCTAGAATCTTTCATTTACTTTGGTCAATTTTGTGTAGGCTTTCGTCAACGGATTCAATTTTCTTTTTCACCTCTGCTTCCAATAGCATGTGACCTCTATCTGACCTCAGTAGAAAGAAGCCTGCCCTCTAAAGGCACGCTACTTTAAGATAAAGTAGAAGCACACCAGAGAATAGGCTTCTGGTGAATAGTCCATCTACTGCTCGCCCAGGAAGGGAGTAGCAAACATAGCGAACAAAAAATACACTTTCGAAAACATCATACTTAATTGTGTTAACGAAAGTTTATAAATAAGATGACTTGAAGCACGAGGAGACATTGTTGTCGTGCTGGTCCACCATAGATAGAGGGAAGGAGAGCGAGAGCACAGGTGAATTACTGGGATGAAAAATGTGGCCTGATTAAAAGACAAGGGGAATGGTTGAGACCAGAGAGTCAAGGACAAGCAAAGCACGATAACACACACACAGCCCCCCCACAGACCAGATTAATTTGAGGTCCTTCGAACTGTACACCAGTCAGAGTCATTGGTCCCCTCCGCGCTAATGGAAGTTTTATCAAGGTTGCCCGGAAAATCTGTCCAGTTAAAAGCAACTGACCTGTAGAATAATTAAGCTCGTTAACCAACTGGGGAATTTGTGTGCTATTTTCTTTTTTATCAAGGTAAATACAGTTTTTATTTTTATAGTTTTTTATTTCAGTAACATTTTAGAATGTATCTAATTCTTTGAATCAAACTACAGTACCAAGAGGAACAGAAGAGGACCTAGAATGTTCTTCAGCTGACCACAGAATAAAATGGTCTCACATGGGCGGTCAGTGGACAGTTCATTTAAGGCAGGCAGATAAATCCTGCTTTTGTGGTATAATGGCCCTTCACCAGACTTACTTTACAGCCACTGAAGAATAGTGATTTGCAACGAAATGATTTGGCTAGAATGTGTTAATCAAATGCAGGGCCCTTGAGCAAACAGTGAGTCATTTGAAGGCGGATAAAATTAATAACACAGCCATTTGTTTACAATTAGAGGAAGTCACGTTCAATAATTGTGTTTGGCACCTGTGTGCATAAGGACCACGGGTAATTAGTTAAGTGTCTACAATACATCATGGAGGTATTTCACTCCCCCCATTCCTTTGTATTTCCTCCTTTCTACCTTCCTACAGTACTTCCTACAGACCCCGTTCCTCAGAGGTTAGACCAACATAATGACATTCTCTAATACTTCAAATATGTCCACTTAAAACCACATAGAGATTTGTTTGTGTGTGTAGGCATGAATACCAACGATTTTTGCTGGAGATAAAAGCCGTCCAAATGTTTTGAGCTAATATTGTTTTGAGCTGCACTTGGAAATCAAGCTAGACTTGATTTCCAAGTGCAGCTATGACCCCCTAATATCAAAATTAATTTGGTTAGTACTTAACATATATATCACGTGTTGGTGTGTTCCTGTGTGTCAAAGAATGGGTTTGTGGTTATTAAACTAATGCACACACACACACACACACACACACACACACACACACACACACACACACACACACACACACACACACACACACAGAATAATGGAAAAGTGTCATGTCTTTTGGCCCCATTGTACAACCAAGTCAAAAAATCATTGAAATAAATTGTATTTATTTATTTATTTCTATTTCGCATGACATTGAAAAATATAGATTTTCCTCTGTTAAAACTTTCTCTCTCTCCACACCAACCTTCCTCTTGCCTCCTCCATTCCCCCTCTTCCTTGTATCCATTCATTTCCTCCTCTTCATCAGAACTCCTTCTTCCGCCTTAAATAGCCACAGGGGCCCGCCATCATGCCAAATCCCAGACTCCTTAGAATGAGAAACTGCCCCTTCAATGAGATTCTTCATAAATCACACAAACAATGGCGGGTGCCACTGTGTTACATTTGACAGATTGCAGATGGATTGTGTGTGCCCCAGGGGCCCAGGGGTAGCAGTGAATGACACACCCCATTAGGTGTAGCATATAGTTATTCAAATCAATAGGCATCTTCCCACCGATACCTTACCCTGTCTTCCTCCTTAGCTCCTAGCTTTACACATTTGAGAGGATGACAAATATGTGTTGTCTTTGCCAACTGCTGAGTGGATGTGGACGCATATAATGCATTAAAACAAACTTCTTTAGGGCTCTAGATACCTTTAGTGCCAGTACTAAGAAAAACCTCACACAATAAAACAAAAAAATAAACATGACCAACCCGAAGAATAAAATCACAAGGACAAAAATATGTCCTCTTTGCAATCCTTGCAAAAGAAAAAAATGGCTGATGAATGGCAAAGACCAAATCAACTGAATCAGGTTGTCTCGCTGAACCAGTGTTAAGAGTCATGCGAGTGATAAATTGAACATCTCAGAGTAAATAGACCCTGTGAAGGGTGAATGCACACCAGGGTGCAAGACTGCAACTATGTTATTGTCTTAAATAAACACTTTTACACAGTCAGCAAGAACTGATAAATTACCCCAAGCATGACATTTCGGATAGCAAGTTCATCTGTTTGCCACCCAAAAAGAAAGCATGAAATAAATACCTTAAAGCACTTGCAAAGAATTTAAAAATGACCCAACAAACTTTTGCAACCGTGGTCCCTGACGCCCTACAGTCAATTGGCAACTTTGAGTGTATATGTGTGGTCATGTCTGTTTTTATTATTTTTTGAGTATTTAAGCATAGAAGTTGTCACCGAGTCTAGAGGGACATATTATGTGGACACACATCTACGCTGCCTGAACAATGAGTCATTTTGGTTCCCTGCCATTAACATCGTGTCAGAGTCAAGGAGTCATTTGTCAACAGGGCGACATTGTCCGAGTTTGGGTTGTTGAATCAGGGATTATAAAAGCAGGCAAGGATTAAAAAAAACGTGTAAGAGATAACAAACTAAAAAGTGTCCATCTGGCTCCTTGGTACCAGGACAAAAAGGAAAAGCGGTAGATGGGTGTGAATAACAAATTAATTAGAAATGGGAGCAAGATGGCAAAAGATGAGAGGCCCAACGGATGGAGTCATAGGGGGGGAAAAAAAGCCAATCATGGCGCACTGAGCTGTGAGCCCCATCCATTATGTGGGGACTGACAAGTTACCAGCAGTCAGGGATGGAGCTGCACTTAATAAATCAAAGCTGACAACTCCTCCTTGGCCCTATCTCAAGTACAGCTTTCCCACTTCCCCCTTCCATGGCTCCCATTAAGCCTCACCCAATGCTTACACCGGCACACCACCACGCCACACCACCCGAGGGCTTTACCTCACTGGTTGGAGGTAACACCGCTCCACAGCGTTTGGTTATTGTTGTTATTGTTCCTTTGTGTGGCTGTTTTGATTTTGGGGGTTTTGTAGACATTTGTCTTTCTTCCCACATGCGTGTAAAGACGTACAGAGTAAGATGCATGCAAGCACAAACACACTGACCAACTGGCCTTTACATTGCAATGGAAAAATTCTACTATTAATCCAGGTCTGTGTGGGCGTATATGGTGTATGGGTATAATACACACACATTGATAAAGGCTACTTAGTGAACTCAATGAGATTCACTTATGTATTCCACCAGCAATTAATCTCAGGGGCAGAAACTTAAATACATCTATTTTCTTGTCAATTTGCCTGGTCAAGTAATCTAAAAACCATTGACATCTGAGTTTGGCAATTCCTTAGAATTCATTAATCAGCTTTTCTCAAGACAGGGGCCTAATAATCCACCATTTTACACTTAATGAAAACAGATTTCCTAAAAAGTATTTCAATTGAACAAAGTATGTGCCTCCAGAAGTTTATTTCTTTATTTCTTTGTTTTTGGTCTTTTTTCATCAAGACAATAATCACACGCAGGGTTTTCAGTTACCACCTGAAAGACAAAAAGGAAATGACGAACCACTAAATTGTATATGAATTGGCAGCAAACTCAAGTGCTATTTATACTCTTCACAGGAAAAATGCTTCTTGAAAGTATGTGCAGTACAGCGCATTCCACCAATTAAGAAATATGACTCCCGTCCAACCAATCTTTTGCTTCCATGATGAGTACAGATGTTTTTGAATGTAGACCGTCGTGGAATCAACTCTGATCGAGTGTCTGGAAGGAGGAAAATCAGGCTTTGCATTCCCCTGTTGCTTCTTCGTCTTCTCTCGCAAACCTCCCCTATTTTTTCAGCAAACTCGTTATAGCAAAATACATCTGCACAAAGACATTGAAACTAGGCCATCTTTGACTTCCTTATTTATTTATCTCCCCCCAGTTCCTGTCATTCAGGAACACTGATTAACATGCTGCCAAATTAATGGTAAAGGCAATTTTGTAATAATACGAATAATACGGATACCAATGATCCACCTTGCACTACTCACAACAAGTGAATAGTGGAAGGTGGAGATTGGACTCAATAAAGTGGGGGATGCAGTTTGTAATTGAAAATTGTGCAAGTTACAGTCCAAAATATATTTTTCTCCATTTAAAATGGGAATATAGTAGGCCTACCAGCAAAATGACAGATATGTAGTGGATCAATTGCACAGCCCTGGAATGCAGAATGCCTGAAGGGTGGAATAACATCATCGGCATGACATGTGATACAGGCATAACATGTGATACAGCATAACATCGTCATAACATGATACAGGCGTGTATGAAATAATAGTTAGGCGTGAGGTGCACTTGTTCATGATATGGCTATGCGGTTGATTAAGCAACGATGCGCTTCATTAAGTTACATGTGTATACAATAGGGACCTAGTGACTATATGGGTTCATATCAGGTCATTGGATTTGGATTATGAAAGAAAATTAATCTGAGAAGGGATGCTAGGCTGTTTGTTGTTGGCTGGAGACTGTTTGCTTCATTGCATCAAAAAATGAAAAAAAACACCGATCATTTTGGGTTCTCTTCAAGGAATGAGAGTGCACCAATGTCTTGTACATTCTTGATCCCTTTTCCACTGACAGTTATTTAACGAGCCTTCCATAAACTTTCTCCAGACCTGTCGCAGGAGGTCTGCAGAAGTTAGTTGTCTGTTGACATTCAGCATCACATATCTCCCCCCCTACCAGCTTATCGTCCCCAAGTGTTCTGTAGAAAGCCTGCACAGCTTTTCTTGTCTTTTATATATTTTTTTCATCTTATACTTTTTTCTAAACCTCCGAGCACTTCCAGACTGTACTCTGGTGTGCCGGGATGTGAATTTGACACCTGCAGTTTTCAGATAAAAAGAAAAGCGCGATTGCAGATTTACTCAACGTTTGTGATGGCTTCCTGGGGTGATTGGGAGCGCTGAAAGAGAGAGGTGCCATCCACCACCACAGCTACCTTTTTTCTTCGGCGAACACACCGAGACCAGAGATGCCAGCAGCCTGCGTCATCTTGAGCCCTGGCTTGATGTGTTGATTAAAAATGTATACCCGGCGGAGAGCGCGCGCAAGAGAGAGAAGTAGATAGCGAGGGATAGAGAGAAAATAAACAGGGATCCTTTTGAAGAGGGAAAGGTCAGACGGTGTTCAAATGAACCGCTTGGCATCTCTGGAAACTCAGTCTATTAAAAGCACTAAAGCTCTTACCCACTTGAGGAACCACTTGATAAGCCAGTTTTCCAGTCATAGACACAAGAGTGAATAACACACTAATATAGACAGACAGACAGACAGACAGACAGACAGACAGACAGATAGACAGATAGATAGATAGATAGATAGATAGATAGA
>JAOPJO010000054.1:12166821-12179114 GCA_027123675.1 Molva macrophthalma | reverse complement strand
CGCTTCTCCTTCCGTGGAAAAGTTGCCCTACTTTTTTTCTTTTCTTTCATAGTCAGAAGGGGAAGGAAGTGGGAGACATTACAATTAAGGTGGCGACTCTGCTCCCCTGGTGGCCAGTGCTCTGAGAGCAGACGTCCTGCCAGAGACATGCAGCCCCCCCGCCTCACCTCCAGGGAGCGCTGGGTTGAAATCTGGTTCATGTCTCAGTAGGGGAACACTTCTGCTCCGGGTCCATCATTAATTCAGGGGATAACACATTCTGGGGAGAAAGAGCCTTTTCTTCTATGGGCTGCTCCGCAACAGGACCAGCAGGTCCATTCATCTCCATCCAAGTCTATATCTGTCTCTCGCTTGTTGCTTTTATTCATTATTATTTTTTTTTTTTGGACTTTGTGACGTTCTCGGCTTCTCCGGCTCCGTTCAGTGAGCGGGCACGTCCAGGAAGCGTCCGGGAGCGATTGCGGCCCCACCTGGCGTTAAGGCATGCATCTGTTGACCTTCTCGGTACTCGAGGACAGGAAGCGTACGCCATGGGTTGTCGGATTTGAGTCGCGTTGGGTGGCGGGCGCTGGTGTGAAAATAATAGGTGGCAGAAACGTGTGTTCACGCTACAGCGACGGCATTCGCCCCGACCACCTCTGAAGGATTTTGTGTTTTTATAATTGGATGTTAATGCATCTTGAATATTCTGGGAAGCGTTCACACCTGCATGTTCCGCTTTCCAGTTGTGATTGGATAAGCCGTGATGAATTTCACTGGTGATGTGAACACTCCCTCTGTTTCTCACTCTTTTTTTTTACTACGTCTGTATTACTCTTTTTCTTCTCACTCGTGGCAGAGGGAAAATATCTGCCTGTCTTTGTTGCATGCAAGCATCTAACATCAATGTTCACACTTATTTAGCATGAGCATGGGCATTACTAAGGCACAGACTGGATTACAGAATATGAGCAAGGGCTTCAGATATCAAATGGGCGTTCAAAGCCACGGTTTTATGTTGCCAAAATGTCCTTGAAATGCATTCTGCATTATAGACCTTGTTTTATTAAAATACTATACTATTATATAATACATGTAAGCATTCAAACTAGAGATGCAAGAAATACCAAACAATTTTCATCAAACACACTGAGTTAGATCTCAGTTAGAACCCAAATATTCAATTTGTTAGGCTTTTTTTTTTGCCAAAATACATACCAACATAAAATATATTTGAGTTCCAAGATATCGTAAAAAGGTAAATCTTCGATTACAATATATTTTAAAATTATTTATGATTTGCATGAAGAGTGCCTGTTTAATCTAGTACTTTTGCACTCCTAATTCAAACATCACACAAATATCAGGGATATATAGAGCATGCATGCATTCTTTGAGAACAGGCCCTATAGAATATCCACCAGGCCACAGAGACATAATACACACGCACACACACACACACACACCACACTCCAGTTTCTCATTTCCTATAGCCAGGACCTTGGTCCCTCTATTCCCCTTCATATCCCCAGACACTGGATCTTGAGATGAAAGGCACTTGTTTGGTAGCCTTCAAAAGAGAGACAGAACTCTCTAAGTCACTTGTGGTGTGTGGGGGGGGGGGGTGTTCCTTCTCCACTACAGTGGCGATGATCAAACGGGGTCACTGCTGAGGGAAAGGCTAAGGAGGTGCCCGCATCAGAGTAAACAACCACAATAGTAATCCACCCCCGCCAGCCCATCTTGTAATGAACCATCCGGTCAGCTTATGCAGGATAAGGGAGGGGGCTGTCAGCGCGTTCATAAGTGGAACATATTGAAAGAATGGATCAAATAAAATAATAAAGAAGCGCTATTCAACCCCGGATTATGCTTCTCTATTTATCTTTTTTAATGTCTCTCTCTCTCTCTCTCATGCGCACAGCTGCATTATTGGAGCATGCATTAGAAATAATTTGCAGACAAATCTTGCACTTTCTTGATAAATGATTACACTCCACATGCCAGGAAGCCATCAAATTGATTCTATACATCATGGAGGGGGGGGGAAGAATCAAAAGATGATCTCATCAGGCAGTAGACGACGAGAGGGACAGAGAGAGAGAAAGAGAGAGGCAGACAAAGAGCGAGAGAGAAAGAGAAAATAGAGAGGGAAAGAGAGAGAAGCATATGAGGAGCGACAGCCAGCTCTGAGCCATTAGTGCTGCACTCAGTACCAAGCACATCCATCTGGAGAGAGAGAGCGAGGGGGGGAGAGAGAGGGGGTGGAGAGAGAGAGAGATAACTTCCTCTACTTCAAAACCCAAAACACGGTCTACTTGTTGTGAGTGAGAACTCCAAAGTTGCCGCGGCGATGTTGACGTTGCATGTTCCATGTATGCATCTAGTGGTGCTTGGTGGTCCATGGCGTGTGTGTGTGTGTGTGCACAAATGTGTGTCCCTCTCAGATGTCCCAGTGATCCGATTGTCGTTCCACATTCCCTCATTTCTGCAATGCTTTTCCATCGAATCACAACAAAGCCTTGTTTTTATGCAGAGCTATTTGCATGCAATGGATTCATATCTCCAGATTGCCCCTATTGTGTGATACTGTCAATAGGGAAACATGTAGAGTAATTTTAGACAGTATGCAGTTCAAGTGATACTGCAATCACATTTGCATTTCTGTAAAGCGATGAATGATAATAGGATGTGCTTGTTCACACAAAGGGTTTACTGTTATACTGTAATAGAAATCCAAACAAAAACTCATCCAGCAAGGATGCATTCAACGGCAGAAAAGATTAGAGCTCAGAGAAGAATCCTCAGATATGGTAAAATGTGGGACAAGAATCCTCTTCCCCTTTGAGTGCGTTGCCTCTTTCCCTCCCTAACTCCCCATTTCTCGAGCAGTAAACATCTTTGTTTACCTGGAAAGCAACTGTGTTTTCCTGTTCTTTATCAGTCAACAATTAGATAACAGAGCCTTTCGGTGAGGAGGAAATCCTCTTGAGGCTGCCTGAATAAAGAGAGAACAAGGGTATTACCTAAACACTACTTTGCTGCTTCCCCCCATGGAAACAAGAGGGTGTTCTTTACTTCTTCATCCACTATTTCACTCAGATCTGTCAGTGCCTCTGTACTCAACACATCACACTCGCTCACACACGGCAGCGTGGACTACGTCCAGGACACAAATTCAACCATCGGCCTTGCTCTGTGATGAAACACAAAATGTCAAGAGTTTACACTGCGAGACATCCCCGTCCCGTCCCAAAATATGCCAGTGGACGTGAGTGATGAAATGTGGCCTCAAACGGCAGTGATGCGACGGGACTTCTTCTGAGCAAAATGATGCACCAGAGGTGATGCTGCAAGACTAACCAGCGGTCCTGCAATTCTGCAGCCGGTGTTGAGCGTGGCTTCAGCCGCCGCCTCTCTCGAAGTCTTGAACCCCGACGCCATTACTCACCAGGTCCGACGCAACCCATCCAAAAGCCAGACTTGTGTGTTTACTTTATAGGGCACCGTCCACTCATCTGTCATTATATAAATGGAGCTCTAGTAACATTATCACTTTAGATAAGGCTTCAATAAACTGCACACAGCTTTTAGAGCTCTGCCTCTCTCCGCTCTAATCCAATTTTTGATGTGGAGTCTGTTCATCTTTATGCACCGCAGGCGTTTTTCCCCTGTCCCT
Organism: Molva macrophthalma; assembly: GCA_027123675.1. Lineage (NCBI taxonomy): Eukaryota > Metazoa > Chordata > Actinopteri > Gadiformes > Lotidae > Molva > Molva macrophthalma. Next base: position 12,175,456 of record JAOPJO010000054.1, on the reverse strand, counting down.
GTGCACTGTGCTGTACAGGAAGTAATGGTCTTGCCCTTAGTGCACCCCAAGGCCCTCTGCATCCTCTCTCTCCCTCTGTAAATATATTTATATATGTGCTTGTTTGTCTTGGGGTTCTCTCTAAAATGACCTGTAAAATGGTCTTAGGAATATGACATATGAATGGTTAAAGATAAGACAAACGTACCCAAAAAATCCATTCATAAATGTGCACATAGTGGGGCGTATGAAGAATAATGGCACTCAATTGTTTTGTTTTTCAGTTGTCTATTTCCATCCAGACTGGAATTTGCTCTATGAGTATTGAGGGCAGAACCAAATGCCCATTTCTATATTGATGTAACCTTGCTATGCAACCCGATTTGACAATATTTAAACATACTTTAAAAAATAAAGCAAAGACAGGGTTCAAGGTTCCTGTTGTTTTTTTTCTTCATAATGTTTCAGTACATAATTATTTAAAAGAAAGCATATAGGATTGATGGCCAAAATGTGTTGGCATTGTTGTGCTGTGGTCCAGTACTGCCTGGTGTTTGATAATGAACCTAAATAAATAAACAAATCAAAAAAGTGTCAAATGGCGATGACTGTGGCGTCCCTGTGGTTCGCACTAATGTCCCCCAGAGATTGAGCAATGACCACTGTCATTTCCCCCAGGAGGGCGGGCGGGATTGAAACCCCTGCTAGAACATTTGAAAGGATAACAAATCATTTCAACTCTTCGGGAACGCATTAGCATTTTCCAGTGCCTGAAACGCACGACTGAAAAAAACCCTGCTATCGTAATAAAGTACACTTAAAAGGATGAAAAGGAAACGGGACTGGTGTGAAAAGACCTCCTAAATCATCAAAAATTGCAATACTAGGGCAGCCCCGGTCGAAGGTAAATCATTGTATTAATTCACTTTGTTTACTTCATTGGAATTGTCGGTGGGCATCAAGCAGGTTAGCAGATCTGATAAAGGAAGGTGTTGGGGCAATAGGGGGTCATGGAGGCTCACACAGTCTTGGTCTAGCGGTGACTCGTAGCATTGGACCAGGGTCTCTGGGGATTACCTATGGCTAGGATCCCTCTTCTGACACCACATTGTTACTGTGTGTATAAAAACGTGCTTTAGAGGGTGTCCATTGTGAATGCACCACCTGCGCATATTTACGGCACTATGCATATGAAAGACTCTGAGGTGCATATTTTCAATATGTGCATAGGTTTGCATATATGATGCTGTTTTTTTTTCAAAGAAAATATTAACATTGGATGGATGACATTAACTTTTTTTTGTTTGCATAATGTAAATGATAATACACCATTGTTCCCTTGAGTCTCTAAACAGGCCTGAATGAGGAGAGTTTGGGAACTACCGTGGTATAAAGTCATGGGTTTCTGTGTGTATGTGTGTGCGTGTTTTTGTGCTGTTTATTTAGAGGGTCCTCTTTATAAAGACACAAAGACCCGGGACCAGGGCTGAACCCCTCTCGTGACCAATGGACGGATTTCTCTCGTCTCTGAATACACAAAAGTGCAATCTTACAGGTTTTCTGAACCTCTTGTCAAATGCCCTTCATCAAGCATCACATTAATTGGGACCGGAGAAGGTGGCACGTTGCCAATCTGGGCCCTGCTGTATGGGGTGTCTGGGAGTCGAGCTCAGTGGAGGGGCCGTTACAGGGCTCCAGTGCCAACATGTGATTCTATCTAATGAATGGGCTTTTTTTCCTCTTTTTGTTTAAGAGGAGAGAGCAGGTGTCTCCAAGCCTCCTCTTGGCCACTTGGTGGGAACCAACACTCATCAACAGTTGGGTGGAAAAGGCTCTGGCAGCTTTCCGTGTTCTGCTCTCATAAACATGGCCTTCCGATTTATATCACATCTCTCTATTTGGTGTTGGATAGAACTAATCAAAGACAACATTTTCATTTTTCTTCATTTTGCTCGATCTGAAAGGGTTCCACATGTTGCGATACCGAGCCAAAGTCAGCTGGCCCACTTTCGTATCGGAGAAGTAGAGATAGAGCACCTGATAATGACATGACGCACTCACGAGCTCCACTGACTGTGGCAGTTAACCATCCCAGCTGCACAGCTAACCGTAATGTGTTGCAGATGCATACAACCAACCTCAAGATTTCCTTAAAAAAAAAAAGAGGGGAAATAATGGAGGAGGACGGTGCTATCGATGGAATCCCCGGCCTCATGCACATCGTCTGGAACGGTACGACGATTTACATGCATTCATGCCCAGGTGAGCGGCTTCACTCCCCCTAGATTACGCTTTTACAAGTTAAAAGCTGATTTGCATTTATATTGCCATTCAATGCTCGCAGCTGTAGTTGCTGTTGCACAGCGGCAGACCCGCCCGTCGTAAACGCGGGTGGGCCGCTGACAGACAGAGACACACTCACACACACACACACACACACACACACACACACACACACACACACACACACACACATACACACATACACACTAAGAATATGTGCACTGTTCATTTTAACCGCAATATTTGCCATTGCACTGTCATAAAGTATTGGCGTGAGAATGCTAGGACAGCAACTGCTGGAAAGCGTTGGAGGAAATGCAAGTACGCAGAGAGGACAGTGAGTTTATCCAGGTAGAATATTGAGCTGTCCTAGAAAGTTGCCAGCAAACAGCACAAAATAATTATCGGATCAGCAACCCAATTTTTTTTTTTTTACAGCACTGCGATGTCAAAGCACCAAATACGTATTTCAGCGGCCTTCTTGCAGTCTTTTGCAATCATGTAAATCATTGACTGGCAGGATTGGAAATGTTATAAATGTGCAGGGTAGACACCCAGCAATCTAATCATGTATAAGACAATTTTATAGCAGTCATTGTGAGATTGACACAAAGTTGAGATGACACCAGAGAGTGACTTGGAAATATGAGACTAGAATGCAGGGATCTGTCTGATATATGCAAGTGTTAGGCAAGAGTATACATTTAAATGAGATATTCCTATAATTCTATCATGAAAAAGTAATTTTATGAGTCAATCAATTACGTCAATCAAGGCATCTCAGGAGCATATCATAGAATTATGTAGCGATAACAGCTTTGAATTAAAAGTTGTGAATGCAGTGAGGTTTCACGAATACCAAATGTTAGGGCAGATGGTTTCCACAACTTAACAAAGACTTTTTATTATATAGAATTGATATTGTTCAACTGTTGGAGGCCACTAGATAGAGCACATTCTCTGAAAGCAAAACCTCAGCACTACTAAAAAGAGAAAATAAAAAAATCATTGATAAGACCAGTGCTTTTTCCCCTGAAACTCTGTCTAGGACTTGTCTAGAACTCCTCAGGATGACCAGAAATCTGTGTGGCTGGACTCTCTTTACAAATACCCAGACAAACCACCGGCAAACACAGACCCAGCATGCACAATCAGCCTCTTCACCAGCAACAGCATACCCGCTGTAGTGCGCCATGTTCGGCTGCCATTCCCGCACCATTAATCCACCCCTCATAATCTCTGCGAATAAAGTACAAATCACACCAGTTTGGGGTAAAAGGCTATGGCACATCCCCCCATATCCACCCAGGTTTTTACCAAAACATTTTGCCCGATGTTACATAACCATTCAACTCAAACGTGGCTCTATTCCCTCCAGTCTCCACCGGGACTGTGTCAAATAGAGGGTGATATAACAACAAAAACAGAGATTAGCATAAAAAAAAAATGAAGCTGCTAATCCGACCTCCACAGGTGACCGGGTGATCACAACAACATCTGCTTGAATTACTCAACACCGCCTGCCCAACAGACGTGTAATCTGGGATAATGCCCTTTTGCTGAGAGTTTTCCAATCTGGATATACTCTGCCCACCCCCCTGCACTGTGAACATCCGCCCATCGCCTACACCCAAGCTCCCCTCCCACTGGACAGATCCCGTAGCCCTGCTTTGGCTGGTGCATGGATGTGGGGGGTAGGTCAAGGCTTGATTAATGGGGTTGTGAGGGAGACTGTCCGGGGTCCTTTTTTCCTTAGACGGATAATGAAGTCTGCGGTAATAACAGCTTGTTGTGTCGACTGGCTGGTTGACTGTGTAAGTATGGTCCGGTTTTCTCAGAAGAGGCTAAACTAATCACCTCGCCGTCCCTTCGCCCTTGCTCCTAAAACCTGATTGACCTCCAAGGGTGACATCCAAACCAGACAAATCATTTAAATACTTTTTGACGAGAAGACACAGCTTTGCGTGACCTACAAAATATACATGTGTTGCTCATTTCAACGCCTCAAACTATTTCGCTTTGAAAGGCTTGAAAAACTCACTATAACTGGAAATTAGCCCGGAAAATATTCGTTGCACAGCCGACAATGATAATAAAAAAAATTTGGTAGCACTTTATAATAACTGCAATTTATAATAACAGCATTTATAAAGCAGTAGTAAATAGCGAAATCATTATTTATAAAATAATGTATTTATACATGAATACTCATTAATAAGCTATTCATAATCACTTACATTTTTACTAAGATAATTAGATAATGGTTTGTAAGATAATTTATAAAGGGTAAGTTCAGGCATTAGTTCAAGCATTAGTTCAGTATTTTGTGTGAGCTCATCTAAAGTGATCTAAAGTATATATAGACCTCCCTTACGTGAGCTCACGCAAAAGTCTTAAATATTGCTTAATTTATCATACCAGGCTTTGCATGTCAATTATAAATGCTTGGCAAGGTAAACATAGTCCTTACTTTAGATGAGCTCACACAAACGTCTTAACCAATGCTTTCTAAGTACCTTTATTGATCAATTCAGCCTTTACATGTCATTTATAAATGTTTAGTAAGGCATGGATATTCTTCACTTAAGATAGGCTTACACAACACAATTAACTAATGGTTTATAACTACCCAAACTAATCATGAATTGCGGCATTATTAAGTGTTTATAAAGCAGTATTCACACATTGTGAATAGTGTGTAAATAATACATTTACACCTATTCAATTATCTTACAAACCATTATCTCACTAATCATTTACAACTGATTATGAACTGCCTACCAATGAGTTTTCATGTAGAAACAATGCTTTACAAATGATAAATTAACTACTGCTTTATTTGATGCTTAAAAGTTGCAGTTATCCTAAAGCGCTACCAAAACATCTTGAAATGTGGATGATTTGTCACAAAGGGCTCAGCAGTGGGTGTGGATCTTCAGGAAGAATCATCTCTCTGAAAATTTCATATTAATTTCATGCGCGTCTCTTATCGCTGTGACTTTGAGCTGTTCAGAGACGGCCTCAATTTAATCATTCGCATGTTTGCCAAAGAAAGATCTTGGTGGGATTAGAGCCTTCGTCTAATCTAGCATGACATATAAATGAGCAAGGGTCACGGAACCTGAGGTGACTTAAGCCGGCCAGCAAAACAACAGCAAAAAACAACCACGGAATCCGCTTGGGCCTATTGACTGACAACATCATCATAGTCACTCGCTCAAATGTGTTTACATGACATGACTGGGCCAGGGTTGACATTAGTCAAGCCAAGGTTTGCCTATGACACACACACAAACACACACACACACACCACACCACAGGGAAAGCGCACACAATTTTTACCTTCAAAGTAATGCTTAGCATCTTCCTATCTATACAGCAGCAGACCTCCATACAGCACATGCATCCTATGCTTCGCTTTCGCTCTATAAAGAAGCACTAAGTGGTGATCATTTGAGCCCTATGTGAAATACAGGGAAGATATTATTGTGACGTGATTTGGTGTGATGTAAGGACAGGCGTAGCAAAGCCAGTGACAAGCTATGCAGTCGCTATTATTCAGTCAGAGACTGCATGGAAATCTATTAATTTCCTTTGAACTACTGTAGGCTTTTAATCCACGCATTAGGCCGTGCTATAATGAGAAGCCCACAAATAAATATTTATAACAATACAAATAGGAAAGCGAGGACAATTTGGGTTTGCCAGTGGCCTGGTTTATTTAATTGTCATATTCTTTCTCTTTTGAGAAGGTGCAAACTATCTCTCTCTGTATTAACCAAAACATTTCCAAAACGTGGCATGGGATTGCCGTTTCTTTAATAGTTGTGTGTTGACAAAAGAAAAAAAAGAATCAGAGCGGGCCTTTCACTGACAGCAGGTTTAGAGTCTTCTGATATTCATCAATAGACAGTCGCAGTAAAAATACATACAGTCTGCATAAGACCTGCTTCTTAAGACCCAGAGACAGCTGGGTCTGGCTGGATGGTGACATCAGGAGGTCAACAAATAACGTTAGACAGAGGACACAGAGAGAGCGTGAGTGAGTGAAGAGGAAAATTAATTGAACATTGGGGATCGAGAAATTATCACTGTGCAGTACTGCCCCCAGTGGAAAATATCAGAGTAGGACACATTTTTTGTGTACTAACGGACATATTACTATACGGTAAAGAAGCAAAAACCGAGACAGACACCAAGAGAGATAGAGAGAGAGAGAGAGAGAGAGAGGGAGAGAGAGAGAGAGAGCAAGAGAGAGCAAGAGAGAGAGAGACTTGGCAAGATGAAAGAATAAAGCCCTGTACAGAGACAATGTGTATTGTTATTTTGTTGTGCTATCACATGGCATGCTATCTGCCGAGACCAACACGCTCATTCGCAAAACCATCCATAACCTGTCCTGTCTCCTCCAGGACACCATACACTTAGAAAACACAACAACGTCCCCCTCCCACCAAACACACACACCCACACCCACACAGATCCACGGGTACTCGAGCACACTTTCTCTGACAATGGAGGGACAGAGAGTGACGGGAAAGAGTGGGGGGGGGGAGGCAAGAGAGAGCGATGGACAGATAAGGCAGAGAGAGAGAGAGAGAGAGAGAGAGAGAGAGAGAGAGAGGGAGGAAGAGAATTACAACAGAGAGCTGTGTGTGGAGCACAAGAGAGAGATGGAGGGTTGGAAAGAAGTGGAGGACAGGAGGAATGTTGAGATGGAATAATAGATATGAGAGAGAGAGAGAGAGAGAGAGAGAGAGAGAGGTGGGACAACGAGAAAGTGAGAAAGAGGTGCGTGTGTGTGTGTGTGTGTGTGTGTGTGTGTGTGTGTGTGTGTGGGGGGGGGGGGGTATGTGAGTAGAGGAACCTGGTCCTGGTAGACAGACGAGGTCTTGGACAGTTGTAGCCCGAGGTGGATGTAGCATCTATGGTCTGGTATCATCTGTCACTTGTAAAACAGGGGGTGTCCAGGGGGGGAAGAAAGGTGCCCTAGTTAGGTAACAGGGGATGGGTAACCCCCTCTCTACCTCCTTCTCCTCCCCTCCCCTCCTCCATCGATACAGAACGAAAAAGGCGTTCTGTATCGATGTCTACTTTTCGCTCCTTAAACTCTCTCTCTCTCTCTCTCTCTCTCTCTCTCTCTCTCTCTGTAGGGTATAGCTCCCTCACCCCTCTTTCCCCCCCTGCACTCTCTCAGGGCAGCGCTAGTCAGGAGAGAGAGAAAAAAGGGCAGAAGGACTAAAATCCAGCAAAATGACAGCGAGTGGTCACAACTCCCTACTGAACCCCCGTGTTCATAAAAACAAGATTGTTTTCTGCAGCGTTCTGCTGACACCAGCTCGGCACATAAACAGAGCCATCATTTGTACAACAAGACTTAGCTACAGGGGAGCGTGGTTGTTTCCCCAGAGGACAGCAAAGGGAAGACAGGTTGTTATCTCCTGTTTACCTGGCAGCGGCTGCATTATTTTATTGTATGGTAATAACCAAGCCCCGCAGAAATGCAAAGCACTGCTCCTGTTCCTTGCTTGGTGCTTGGTCTGGGATATGGAGTTTGTTTTTCTTTTCACTCTAATGGCTAGTGGGTGGAAGTGGTAAGAGTCACTAAATAAAATCTCCAAGCTAATTGCATGGGAGATACCATGATCGCAGAAAAACAGATAATCAATATACATCAATACAAAAACCCATGAAATATATTCTAAAAACACACAATTTGAGGGATATTTATTTTTTGGTAAAACGGTATTGTATAGTTTGTTTTTCACGGGGTCCAAACTTCTGAAACAAACCCAAAAACAACAGTTATTGTACGGCATTGTACAATAACAAAACAGTTATGTACAGGATGTATAATTGATCCCTTGAAAGCATTGCCATGGCTGCTTCTGCAGCGCTAGAGTTTTTCGAATCGTGCGCGTGCAATCAGTTTATATTGTCTTTGTTTTGCGCGTGTTTAATTGATATACTGTATTCCACGCTTCCTGGTATTACAGTTTACATCTTCCTACATACATCGGAGTTGTTGTTTTTAACATTTCCTCCACTACTTGACATACAGATTTCCATGTGAGAAGCCAGTATCCCGTAGTGTGCTGTTGTGTTTGTTGTGATTCTACCGACATGTCAGAAGCGCTCAGCTGTCAGGTTCACCATGTCATGCCTCCAACTAAAAGGTCTTGCTTTTCTTTTTCACTGCTTGTTTTTTGCTTTTTTTTGTGTAGGTGTTTGTTTTTCTCAAATGAAAGGCTAGCTCTCCCCTTGAGACCCAACGCTCACAAGAGCATAAATACTCCCTAGCGCGCACACACACACACACACACACACACACACACACACACACACACACACACACACACACACACACACACAC
>JAOPJO010000054.1:12150078-12164876 GCA_027123675.1 Molva macrophthalma | reverse complement strand
CTCTCTCTCTCTCTCTCTCTCTCTCTCTCTCTCTCTCTCTCTCTCTCTCTCTCTCTCTCTCTCTCTCTCTCTTCTTCAGTCTGACTGTTTGGATGGCTGTGGCTGAGTAAGGGTCTGTAAGACCCGGGTCCTAGCTCTGGGAACTAGGGCTGCCATGGGAAAATGTAGAGGCTGCAGCTCCAATTAGAATGAGAATAGGGAGACTTGGCCTGTTTTGGCTACAAATAACACAAGACGTCCACAGGACAAAAAAGAAGAAACAAAAAGAAGGGCAGTTTCCCTCCCTATTGGCTCGTTGCCTTTTTTTGTAATTTATATGCGAGAGTCGCCATGGTTGATAATAGATAAAGACAACATTGGAATTCAAAACTAACATGATGAAATATTCATTAGCATCCTAGTTTCATCGGGGATGAATTAGATTCGCAGTCAGTCACTTTAAGAGCCATGATGCGCGAGGTCATAAAATGCCCTAATGCACTGCTTACTAACAAGTTTTTCTGGGTTGCACTGTCTAAATATTTAAAAGGGGCATTTCCTTTCCTTATGTCCATGACTGGTTTTTCCCCATCTATACGTCCTTATAAACACTGCACATGTAATTACCCATATATTACTTAAATACAGAGTTGGTGCGATAAAGCTATGTGGAAAACGCATGAGTTTATATAAATTATTCAGCCATAAAACTGTAAAACAGTGTACCGGCCATGCTGAAGTAAATGGACACTGGAGTGAAAATGAGAGTGTGCTGGGCAGATTGTAGGTTCCTGTGTGTCCTTTTGTGCGTTTGTGTCCTGGTAATGTCGTGAAAATAATAGTAATACATAAACTAAAGTATTTTTGTTCCGATTTATTTGCTTGGCGTTATTAACTCTAGAGAAGAAAGAAATTTACCATGTCAATAATCAAATGCTTGAAACGTCTTAACAACCGAGTTCAACCGCCTTGAAGACCCAAGTTTTGTATTTACCTTTGACTGGTCTGTTCTGTTAATTACTTATTATATATATATATATATATAAATTAAATGTGTTGTAAAGGATAGAGAGTGAAATATCATACATATGAGGGGCAAGCACATATAGCCATCTTGAATGGGACCTTATGACAAAAAATGCGACATGGTCCAACCTACCTTATATCAATTAACCGCAGATTACTCCATCAGGTTTGGCCCTAGATCTTCTATGTCAAAAGCCACAAGGATGACCGGTGGTCTTTTCAGCAGCTCAACCACACACACACAGAAACAAAGTCCACGTTGGCCAAATCAGAACATAGCAGCTTTGCATTCTGTCTGCAAACAAGCATTGGGGCCAAGAATAACAATGGGGCCATATTAAAGGATTGAGGTTAAATGGAGCAAACTGGAGATAAAATGTGCATGTATGTACATTGCAAGGTTAATATATAAATATATACTTTATTTTTATGAAAGACCTTCATTTAAGTTTGACCTCAATTTGAACCCCATCTTGTTTCTGCTTGCATAATGCCTTTTGGACAGAGCTTTGATTTGAGAGTTCTATATTATATATATATTCTCCCTTAAATTAATACCAGTACTTAATGGGTCCAAGACTGAATTTATTAATTCAAACATCATATATATATATATATATATGGATCATAATAGTTTGTTTCAACTTTGTTTTGTATGTCACAAAGTTTTATTTCAGTAGCCAGTAGGCTCAAGGCCTTCTGTAAAAAGGTTAGAGTTATATTAATTTGGTACACCTTATCCAACCGATACTTAGTATTAAATAAAATAAAACGGAACCCTACACAGTATTTAATATGAACGTCATTCAAAACATGAAAGCCACTGACATTTCAACACCTTCAACGTTTTCCAGTGCATACATTCCAACTGCTCCATGGATAACAACTCCAGCTTTAAATTCAGACTGGTCTTCATTTTCCCAAAACTCCACTATACCCGTCCACTAAAGACGCAATCATCCCGATTGGCTTGCATGGTATGTAGCATATGTTACAAATGCATCATACAAACAGTGCACCATAAACCCAGGCATATCAACCCATATTTGTATGGGTTGGGTAGGGTAGTAGATATGGTATTGAACACCAATCCACAAGGAGTGAAATAACTTCCTGATGAATAAACAAAGGATGAGTTATGTTTTATGACTCATCCTGACAGAAAACAGAAACGCAAGAGTTTTTAACGGTTGACCCCAATTTATTAGCTATAATGACCCTAGACTCTTTAGATCATACCTCATCGAAAAGTGAAAGGAAACCGCACAATTGAAGTAAAGAAAATGAATCTTTCATTAATGTGTGCAGGTCAGTGAACTTGAACCTGGATGTCTGTTATGTTTACTTTAGTTTGTATCATTAATGAATGAACGCAGGTTGTTCTAAACATTCTGAACCAAAATGTTCTCTGTCTGATTCTTTGGGTCATGGGAGCTTCCTGGTTCACTGGATTTGATCCAAAACCCTTTTAATAGTCTTACTGACTCAAATGATAAATGATTTGGACTGTCTTCCACATAGACATTACTATATTAATTGATAGCCCCCAGCTGTAGCAGTTAGCAACCAATGAATGTTTAACAAAATGTGGGTTGACACAAAATTGCGGATTCCTTCTTCAGTAGTGTTCATTGACCACATTCAATTTTTAAGAATCATATTTTAATGGATGATACTATTACTTCCTATACTGTTCTCAAATGTTCAATGAAAATGTGTAATGTTTTCTTATTAGACATATTGCAATATTTGTGTAAAGTAGGGTATAATGTTTGTTTCAAAAATACATCTGCTAAACTGAACATTTGCCAATATTTAACTATGCCCTTGAAAGATTATATCTTTGTGTGACACTTTTTGAAAATGGAAAGGTATATTTTGCAAGGTTGGGGGGATAAAAGGAGGGTCAAGGCTCCCAAAATTAAAAACTAAACACAGTGTCCACTGTATGCTCATTTGGTATTTCAGCGTCCCATGGAGCCAGGGGTTTGGCTCTTTTTGGGTTTAGATCTCACTGAACAATGATGTGCAACAGAATATTGGGTTCCATGTCCCGGCAGTAGTTGGCTCACGTGTCCCATGTTAACGAGGTCCTGCTGCATGTGTCTATATTTGTTTGTTTGTTAGTTTATAGGATATGCAATGTTTGCCATTTTATTGACTTGTGCTATAAACGAACACGGGCCACACATTGACATATTACACAAATACCATTATTGCAAAAATATTAAATGAATAACAAATAATTTACAGTTCATTTAAACATTTGTGTGATTTTAGAAGGCAATTGCCATCTTTCACCTTGCATGTGGAAAAATAAACCGAAATTTGCTACAATCACAAAATTAAAGGAAATAAAATATAACTACTATAACTATGAATCGTAATATATTTAAGGTATAGCATTAAGTGCAGTCTTCTCAGATATGCTTACTATGTGTAGTATCTTGTGAATGTGACTCTTTGCTCCTAAACTGAGGTGATAAAGCCAGCATACAGCATTGATTTTTACATTAACCACCTTTCAGGGGTCACAGGATTAGGTGCTGCAGCTAACATTTTTTCACCCACACTTTTAGTAATGGCAATAAATCTTATTTACCCCATATAACTCCTACACCTTCATCTCAGCTTGGGAAAGAAACACACACATCCCGCTTTGTGTGGCTCAGCATCAGCTCCATAACCAATTCAATTAATTAAGTAATTTAGCAAAGTGACCTTTGCAACTTTGAGGCTTAAAAAAAACAAACTAGAACAAAATCAGCATCAAGACTAAACAAAGAAGGTGTAATTTGGAGAAAATGTGCAATTCCTTTTGGGCCAATATAACTGGTGCTTTTACGCAATATATGGTGATATGGAGAAAGTAAGTGGATTCACTTTTGTGTGTATAGTGTACGCACAAACACATTCTGCCCTTAAAACCTCATCCAAAAACCATCACATTGGATTGAAGTTTGCAAATCACTTTGCTGTTGTGACATGCAAACCGCAGCTGGAAAAAAAATATAAATAAAACAATAAATATTAAAGAGGTACAGGTTGCCATCATTTTACTTTCCCAACACCCATAAACCCATTTTGTCACCACTCTTTTTCAAGTAGCAAAGACTCAATCCCATAGTCAAGAAGTGACACATAAAGATGACGGACAGGGAGCTTGTGGTTGAGCTAAATAGAAACTGACATCTCTGTTTATTTCTCTTGGGCCTGCATTTCTACGGCCAAGATACTAAGAAGACTGAAATATCCCAATCTTAGGATGTGTATATGGGTCTCGGAGGGAGTCTGTATGTTAAATGTGTGTTACCATCAATTTGTGTTTTGGAATTAGTAATTCAGCCAGTTGTCTTTCAAGAAAGGACATGCACTCAATCTCTGCCAGTCAGATGAATCCCTGGAGAGGATATATCTCCAGCCCTCATGTCCTGAATTCTTATTCTAATCAAGCCTCGAAAGTGGCAGCGCTGAGGGCTTCAATGAGAAGAAATAAATAGCCCTGCGATGGGTCGGAAGAACGATAGGAGACTGACAACATCCCATTCTCTACCACAGCACTGGAAATCTGGAATATTGGCGCAGCACTGCTTACATGCATTGACGTCTGTAACAATCCATTGTAATATAAAAATATGTACTTCATTCCATCATCCACACATCTTTTAAGTAAGTGATTACTAGCTTATGGTTTGTTTTGTTCGTGTATTTAAGTAGATTGCCCTTTTTGACGAAAGCTAAAGTGAAGGATACTGGTGCTTCCGTACCAGTTAAAATCAGGATGCCACCTGGCGCACTGGCTCATTTGACTTGTTGCCATCTAAATTGTAATCTAAATGCATGCGTGGGATTTTACATGAATGTAAATACAGGGCCCTATTTGTATCTCACACTAATCTGGAAATAGGCAAAGAAAGCATTGGTCAGCAGTCTAGCCCCTCCATGTGCTTATCGCAGGTCAGAGGTGTTTGCATAAAACAAGCTCATTCCCCTGCTTGAGAGGAGAGGTGGACGCAGGTAGCCTCCTGTTAGATGGTTAGGTCTATTGACATCCGATCAATGAATGTGTTAGGCTTGCTGCTTCTTCGCTCCCTTGCTGACCTATCGCAAACTAACAAGCAGGGATCTTTTACTGTGCATCCTAGCAAAGACAGTTGTCAACAAAGGAGCACTGAATACACTTATAAAAGTACATGTGTATCCTCAACCTTTTCTCTATCAGTTAAAAACCCACAAATCCGGGGTTATAGTTTACATATATATTACATATAATATTACAGAAATGTCCAAAATAACATGGCTGGATATAATAATTGTGCATGAACATCCAACAATTGCAGAACACATGACTATTTGAAGAAGAGCAGAACAGAGTTTTGATTAACATTCAACCATACAAAATACATTTGTAGCAATGTCCATGCTAAACTCCACCTATGTGACCTTTATTGGGCTCCTCCAAACACAGCACGGAGGTTTGCAGGTAACGATACATGGCCTGATGCTCCATGTTGCCATGCAGGAGCTCTCTCCTTGGTGTGTTGATGGTTGACTGGTTTAACCTGTGCACACTGAGTACTCAATGTGCAACATGTGTGCAGCCCCACCCAGCCCCAGAGTCCAATACGACTCAGCCAGGGGAGGCTGCTTCAACCAGCCATCCTCCACACACACTCCCACGACATTATTTATACAAAAATATAGAAAATAGAAACCGGTGACTGTTTACTCATAATAGGTTGTGTGATAGTTTACACACTAGTAATGGAGCAGAGAGGAAAGTGTGCTGATTCGGCTAATTATTATGTCTAATAGTTTAAATATAATCAAACAATTTTGCCATTGGACCTAATTAAAATGCATACTAGGCAGCACATTTGCTTAATTTCCATTAATATGAAGAATCCTTAGACCAGACACGGATGTCTCTTGGGGAAAAACACTTAGGGGTTTCATTTTGCAACTGGGATTGGCTTATTTGTGGTTTTCCTTTTTGCATTGGAAACAAACTGTGCTGCACATAGCCTATGTCCAAAATGCTTGGGCTAGGAGTGTTTGGTTATTGTTGGTGGGCAATATTCTACATGGTATATTCTAAATGGATTCTTGTTATTTCAGTAAATGTGACACAATAGATTAAACACTTATTTCAAGATTATAGTCATATAGTTAATTTAGCATGCAGTCACATGTACCTCAACCATCACACCAATAAGAAGCAATATTGTATTGCAGTTGCATTATTTCAACTGTAAACTGAATGTATGCATATAGACAAGATGGCTCATCCTCAGACTGTTGATTGTGTGTGGCTACGCACACACACACACAGGCCCCTTCAGGAGGTGGATGAGTAACATGTTACGTAACTGCTGCGTGTAGCCTCAAAATAACATTTTGGTAAACATAACACATCTAGACTGGGTGCGAAGTATTAAGTCCATCTGCAAAATAGTGGAATGTGCAGAGAGAAACGCATATGTCCTCTGAGAGGAACTTTGGGTCACACCATGGCAGAAACCACTCTTGAAAGGTTGCTTTCTTGAATATCTATAAGTAACGCAGACAGAGAGAGGGAACAAATCTTTAGGATTCAATGGGCTATATAATGTCCACCCTTAGAACATAATACTGTTATAGAGCAAAAAACTGAATTGCTATTTGGATTAAGCCATTATTGTTTCCATGACGGTGTTATCCCCAGTTTCAAAAGGGGAGTGTAATTTCTTGTTTCAAGGATGCCAAAGGGTTATTTGGCAGGTGTTGACAATCCAATTAGAGACGGAATCATACCTTAACCTAAGCTAAAGCCACCCTTTGATTCTGTTGATTTTCAAAGTAAATCATTTCAAGGAAATGTATATAAATAAGCATGAGGAGTGGGCTGTGCTATTTCACAGCTGTTATTTTTTTGTTTATTTTTCTTCAAAATAAAAGAAACATATAGATATATTCCACTGATCCCCCAGGGTGACAACATTTTTTATTTTGTTCCAACAAATAATGCCAACAAATGTGTGCAAGATATTAATTTGTGCACTCAAGCAACAACATTCTACCGCAAAAAATACATTTTGTACTGTATATTTGCTAGCACAACTTTCACTTTTACTTTAGGGATACACCATTAGCTATACAGAACTTTGCCCAGTCATGTCCTATCCCTAACTCTACATCCCAGTCTTTTTTTTTTTCTGTACGGTATCTGCTTCTTCTTATCACTCGTCTCTGTGGGATGTTTCTATTCGGGGTACACAGGAGGGAATGAAGGGCGGCCCACACAGAGTCAGATTCAACCATTAATTGTAAAACAACCTTTATAATACATCTTTCCTTGTGCTATAGATGTGTCTTTCTTTAGGTTTTTAGCTTGGACTCCATATGTTAAACCGCAGCAGGTTTGCTGGTAAAAGCCCTGTTCCTCGGTAGAGAAGGTAATGTGCCTAGATGGTGGCCCTCTGCCAAGCCATCATGCACCTTGGAGCATGCTAATGCTTTTATTAACATTCCACAAAGCCAAAAACAGAAATCGGGCAGAACAATGAATATGGTTTTGCCATATCATCTTGCAGGCAAATACGATCCCTGTTTTCACCAAAAATATAATAACTGCCTCTATGGTGGATTGATAATAATCAGTTTTAAGTTTTTTTGCCTTCTCCTGATGATGCTATAGCAACATTTTGAATGTGTGGGGAGTGTAACAGTTCACCTGCCATAGGCCTTCCTGTAGTAACCTGGTAGTAACAAGTTACAACTTCGAGGCCTACTACTTCTTATACTACTACTAGAATAATTAAAATAATGATAACCATAACAATAACAATGATTAGTATGAAGACAAGGCAGGCCATGTTCCAAATCCACCAAGGTAGGCCCTAGGATTGTCTCATACTACTACCACAATAATCATAATAATGCTAACCATAACAATAATTAGTATTAAGACAAGGCAGGTCATATTCCAAATCCACCAAGGTAGGCCCTAGGATTAGCTTCTATTTGTTTGCAGCCAGAGTACAGCTTCCACTCTTATCCAGCTCAGATGAAGTCAAAAACTATCTGTCTGTAATTGCAGGGGAAAACTGATTTCTTGGTGTCAAAAAGACTGGCTGGCTGCTGCTCTGTTATTTCTTTCTCCGGGCTCATGAAATTGCCATTCTGCTTTCTCCCTCATCCACAGCACTCAGTGTGTCTCAACGTGTATTACTGCAACAGGTCCACATTGAGTCCCGTAACAGAAGACACCCGACCTTCGCCAACTGAACCAGCCCTGGTTCCAAGATGAGGGTGAACATTTTCTTAGTTTCTTAAAGTTACTTAATGAAATTATGTGCGGTCATTATTGCGAAGACCACATAGAAGCACATTTATTCTGTGCTGGTGTGCCATGTACTCCATATAGCCCATTGTATATCAGTCCATGCCCTAAAGTGAATGAGGATGCAGCCATCCATGAACTTATTGACCCCGCTGCGCAAGGCCTGCATCAAACAGAACAACCAGCTACGGCAACACTGCCGCAGGTGAGTCCAGCTTAGACCTTCTTCTCTCTAAAACCTCTTCCTTTCCTCAAATAATGTAACTCTTCCAAAATATACATACAACAGCTTATTTTGATATATAATGCAACATTCAGTAGGGGGACCAGACGTCCCCGCTTTCGGGAGACAGACCCTGTTTTCAGGTGAGAGTCCCTGTTTTCCGGCGACAATCCCTTTGTTCTGGGGATAGTCCCCCGTTTTCCAGTCACAGTCCCCGTTTCTGGTGGCTTGTCTCCGGCTGGAGCTGCCCCAAGAAATGTCCCAATTTTTAGACTTTTTTAAATAGATTAATCAATTTTTAAATGGCAATGGTCCTAGCTTGTTCATGAAAATGAATTTCCGAGACAGTGGGTAATTAGTCTCATGTCTATCTGATCTGCTAAACGGGGGTCTATCTACTGACTCATAAGCAGGCATGACCCATAATATACCGCCCAATCCATATGGCATGTCAAGCCCAATCTTTTACTACAGTACTACATTTACCATTATAAGCATAGGCAAAATGTTAATACGTCCCTTATTTTCCATTTCATAACAACATCAGATATTTTGTTACATGGACCGACAAACTACAAATGTCTCTGTGAAATGTGAAATCTGGTCCCCTAAAGGCCTATAGAAACCTTCAACAATGAATGGAGATGTTTGAAAACTAAGTTGCAGATAACTGATACAAGAGGATCACATTTCACATTTGCAATTCAGGCAAGTCAATCAATATTTGCGACTAAAAATATAGCACGACAAGAAATATCTACTCAACCCTGGTCTAAATAAAACAGGTTCCTAAAGTAATCATTGTCTCTTCTGTTGCATTAGGAACATGAATGGTTCATTGTTAAAATATGTATTGTAGAAATAGGTAGGCCTACTGTATTTGTCCATTGGTCAACTGCATGTACCCAGCATCAAATGCCTGCACAGCAGGACTTACTGACACTTAATGACCATTTCACTCCCTTTGACTTGCTTTCAGCAGCTCCCTTTCTCTTGCTTTCAAGAGTGAAGTGTCCAACTAAACCTAATACTGTCTATCATTACAATTATGTGTGTCCTAGTTTCTTTGTAACACTAAATAGTGTGTATTCTGAAAAGCAAGCACAAATGAGCAAAGCTTACCTGTACAGAAGGAACTGTTGATTCGGTGCTGTTCAGGAAAGACCGATGGAGCCGTGTCTTTCAGAGCCATGTTGGAGTACGGTGAGCAGATTTCTGAAATGAAAAACGGGGATGTATGTAGTTTTATCTGATGTTATTATGTCTGAAATGAAAAGAAAGGGACAGATTTACGTTATGCCTATTCGTGTTGATGTAGTACTGCCGTTAAATATTGGGCAGTACATGGAAGGACAACCCCTTCCAAATGAAAGGGGTGGGCAATCATTTTTCATTGGGGGCCACTGAGATATTCTGAATACCTTTGAGGGCCTAGGAAATTCTGTCATATCTTAATCATTTGATTGCATTATAGAAAATATATTGCTGTGACTTTTATTAAGCATGTGTCATTAAAAGTCACTACAAATTGTACGGGAATAAAATAATTTAATTTAATTCACCATGTAAACAGATTAAGTAAAAAACAATCTGTATCTGCACCAAGAGTACTAAACATGAACAGGTGTATTGAAGATCATCCTAAGATCCACAATTAATAATGAAGCCATTACAACACACCCATAACAAAAGAAAAGGTCAGAGGGAGGAGCTAAAATAAACACATTGCCTTACCGGCGATTTCTGCAAACAAATACTGCAAACAAGTCCATATTTAATTGAGCACAAGACACTGTGTTCATCTTCCTCTTTGTACTGCTCATTTTAGCTGGCTATCTGCTCCTATTTATTTGGCTTTGATGCTGCGTTCATTCAAGCTGAATCACACTTGCGAAATAATCACATATATATGCATGTATTGCACATGCTCACCCACGCCCAATCAGTTTTCACAATAAAAGCCCTTTTGAAGTATTTTCGGATATTTAACTGCTTACATCAGGAAAAGTTATTTAGTTTGTTTGGGAACTCATGGGCATATCACAACTGGCCGGCGGGCCACACGATGGCCAGGTCTGCCCAGTGGTTTACTATAATGTGTTCAAAGCTTTGGTTAACCAAGTCAAGGTAAGAAAGAAATTGCTCTATATTGCATTTTCTAACCATTGTGTATGGTCGGCCATTCCTGCGTCTGGTAGATCGGTACATCGACCCCTGCGTACCTACCTGCGTAGCGAGTTTGCGTCACAGCCTATCAGATAGACTTGAGAATAACCAACTGTCTCAAAATGAATATTCATGAGAAACACTTCCTTTACTGCATTCTGGTGAATTTGTATACACCGATTTGTGCCTTTCTGCATGCATTTATGGTGGAAATGTCTTCATTCGTGGAAATGAAAACACAAAATTCAGGCATCAGGTGACAATTCAAAATAAAATTGAATATAATGCAGTTAGGCTCTCAGGTTCTGTCTTGCTTTCAAATATGCCAGTAGATCAAATTTTCTAATTTAATATTATCTCTGCTGAGTCAACACACATATAAAATGATTTACTCTTCTTTCCTCTTTTGTGTCTTTTGTTTGGGGAAATAACTTCTTTAAATGTGCATGTGGGACCTATTCACATCAATGATAAATAAATTCATTTCATTTATAAACCCCTGGACTTTAATAGCTTTAATAGGAATCGTGTAGGCTACATCTCAACTGTTATTGAAGCTGACAAGAATAAAACACATTTTAACAGATTCAAACATTGATGAAACATTGACAAAGACCCAGTGCTGAAGGAAAAAAGAACCGCCCCTGTTCGCCGCTTCGTTCATGTTTTTATTGGGGGGACAAATGCACTTGTTCTAAATATTGAGGGGGACGCCCATCTTTGCCTATGGGTCACCCTGTGTAAGAGTGTGCCATTATTCCTTGGCTACGCATTGAAGTCTATAAAAGTCACTAAGAACATCACCAGACATCCATAATGAGTATTCGGTTTGGGTGGCTCCAAAACATTTTGACACTTCCTGTTCTGGACACTGTGTGGTTTTATGTTTGTTAAATTCCCTAGTGGCGTTTTATGATAGTGCAGCCTACTATAAAACAGGAAGTGGCCATTTTGTAGTTCAGTCTACATGTGCCATTCGAGCGATGATTCCCAGCTCCACAATCTTGTGCCATCCTTCGATCTGATAGCTGTTAGACGCATTGTCTGTAAGTAAATGTTTAAGATGGAAGTATATTGACGTAGAAAACTCTTTATTTCCAGCCTTTAGTGAGAATTATGTTATTTCACTATGTTTATTTTGTACTTCCACATGCTATGTTATACCTCATGCTTACCTGTTAGCGTCATTAGGCTTTTTGCTAGCCTCTTAATTCATGTTCATTTGTTAGCATAGCCTCCATTTTGTGTCCTTTTTATACTTAATGTAGGATGTATGCGTTGTACATGTACTTCTTCGGAACTGTAATGTCAACATTTCTTTTTATTCTTGTTTTATAGTTTTACAGTCTACGAGCTTAAGTAAAAACACTCAATACAGAATCCCATTCTCCTTGAGTTATGGAAGTTCATGTTAAACTGACTGGATAGCTGGATGATCATCTAGTGAGAACAGTACACTTCCGGTTTCAGAGCGGATTCTACTCGCTTTGTAACGTGTCGTAACGTGACTAACAACCTTCCAAAGGTTGTTTGATGATGACATTGCCATGTTTAGCAGTGTTCAGCTCTTTGATATTTTACTACTTGGGCATCCCTGCAAAGTTTTCTACGTGAGAGTCTAATAACTCTTTTTCGGGTTTCAATGCTGAATTTCAGATGTATAAAAAAACCGACATACACTAGACAGAGCTCGTACACAGTGTTGGAAGCCAGTGATATGGCGAGACCGTGAGCGAGAGGCAGAGAGAGAGAGGCAGTGCATGTAAAACACTTTTGAGTAGGAACACAATGGGAATGACAGACAGGTCGGGGATACGCCAGGCCCTTAGGCCTGGGATGCCCGGGGTTTTGGAGGCCATTAACAGCCTGACTCTGCGATACATTCATTTCCCGGACTCTGCAGTTGAGCAGGCCGACATTGAAACGCAGATTGCAGTGGCAACCCGGCACAGTTGACTTTTAATGCCACTTTCGCAGTTTTTTCACTTTCCTCATGTGTTATATATGAATGAAACAAACACTCTTCATTTGGAATGAGCAATCACTTCATTGAGAAATCCGGGTCATTATGAGCATTCCTGGAACCATGTTTGGTCAAATATGGGAGTTTACGGGGTGTGGATTCTATGAACATTCACCTGCGCACAATCTCAGAACAATTGGTGTGCATAAACAGAAAACCATATACAGTTTGAATGTCTTGGATAATCTCCAAGTACACAGATTTTCAACTTTCTCGCTGAGCAATAATTCACGCAAGCACCTCCAAAACACCGGATCTATCTTAATTCCGAATAAAGAAATTGGTGAAAATAGTTTTTGTACATTGAAATCTTCCTGCCACCTCGCTATTGATGTGTCGGAGAGAGTGGGGTAAGATTAGCCAGGGTAAGGTTTATTAGGGTATTAGCCTTCCCTTGTAATTAGACAGCTGTACACAATTTATGTCATGTGAACAAATGTCAATTTATTTTCCATCTGGTCACCCCACTGGGAAAGGCAATGGGATTATTGTACTGTTTTTCACAATTGAGGTTGGAAAATATATGTTATGCATGTTTATTAAAGGTGCAGTGTGTCAAATGTATTGACATCTAGTGGAACCGCATTGGAATATAATACTGATAAGTATGTTTTAACTAATGTATAATGTCATAAAAAAAAAAGAAAATAAATTAAAAAAAGATAAGAACTGTGTTTCCGTTACCACAGAATGAGCCCTTTTATCTCCGCGGTTTACTCTTCCATGTAGACCGCCATGTGGGAATTCAAGGACAATACCTAATCTAATCTAAATTGCATATATTTTTACCCTTTTATCATTGTGGTTCAACTTGCCCCATTATGCTGCTCCACTTACCCCTAACAATGACCACTTAAAAATAAACAAGTCATATTTGTATAAACCTGTGACAAGTTATTTGCCCCAAGCGTAAGCTATCGTCTATACATGCTAACATATGAACGCCTATTTCTAAAACAATTTTAAACATGGACTATTTTGTACATGGAAAAAATCACTTCAAACCTCTTTTGCGAGATACGTTCGTGTTTGAAGTACATATTCGGCAATTTTCAATAGCTCAATGCAAGTGAATGTGAGGTCCAATATAAATTGCCTCATACTCTACAGAGGGTCATTGCAGTTTAGGAAGTGAAAAAATATAGTTACTTCAAATCCAACTGATCAGAAATTCCCAGACCAACATCACCAACCAAGACTGCAACACAGTCTTATGGTTGGTGATGTTTGTTTTATTTATGGAAAAACAATAGAAGCCCTTGGGTTAGGTTTAGAATTCTGTCCTTGTTGCACGCTCTGATTCCTGACAGATGTTCCCATATGTATAACGGTCACCACATTTCAGACTCTGCTACGCCATGTGCAGCCCATATCCGAGCTGAAGTGCTTTTCTATAACAGCCGGGCCACACAGGACACACGCGTTTGTTGAGTGATTGTTTGATAACAAATTTAACTGAGGAGAATTGAGAAAGGACATATTTTTTTATATTCCCCTCAAGGCTCCTAAAAACTCTGTGAATATATTTCTGGTGGTTTGGTTATAGTTGCTTTTGATCAACATAATGCATACCTTGTCTGTCAATTGCATGTCTATCTGAAATAATTGTATGATAGTGTGTAGGTTTGTCCATTCTTTTTTTTTCTCATTAAAGCTCCAAGCAGAGTAAAGGGATCATTTGTTTTACACCATGTTGCTCCAGAGCAGAGAAAAGCAAAGCAATGGACTGTGTATAATTTGAGTTATACATTTCAGAGACACATACAGTCTCTGCACACAGAGACTGTATGTGAGACTGGGTCCTGTTTTTTTTGTCATACTGTAGGCTATATTTGATTTGGTTTGACGTAAGATGCACTTGAGTCATGTTTTTGTTGCAGTTTTACAGTTAGTCATCGTTAGTTAAGTCATCCACCATGAATGGTCACTGTTGAGTTTATATATATATATCTATATCTATATCTATATCTATATCTATATCTATATCTATATATCTATATCTATATCTATATATCTATATCTATATCTATATCTATATCTATATCTATATCTATATCTAT
>JAOPJO010000054.1:12137035-12149978 GCA_027123675.1 Molva macrophthalma | reverse complement strand
TCAATATGGACCAAACTCTCTGAGGAATGTTTCCAGTACCTTGTTGAATCTATGCCACGAAGGATTAAGGCAGTTCTAAAGGCAAAAGGGGGTCCAACCCGGTACTAGCAAGGTGTACCTAATAAAGTGGCCAGTGAGTATGTATATGTATGTATGTGTGTGTGTGTGTGTGTGTATATATATATATATATATATATATCCTAATTACGGTGAACAAAGGAAGGCAAACATTATTAGGTTTACACACTTATTTAAGACATGTCTTAAATAACCTGTATTGCTTGGAAGTCGTTCCTGTGTGGAATAGTACATTTTTATATGAATTAATCACACCTTTTTGAAGAGACATATTTCTCAAAAAGTTGATGTTATACCTTTTTATTTCGCTACCCTTTATGAAAATGAATGGAAATTAAATAAAATATTGAAGATGTACATCATGGATAGTCTTTGTATAAATGCAGTGTATTTTGCCATTAGCATTTATTAAATAAATAACCTGATCAACTGACAATGTAGGACTGGTCGTTGCTTGTTAATGTCAAAATAGAATAATTTGTCTCCAAATGAAATGTGCTTAGCTTGTCTTGCGCTCGTGTTTGTTCAGTGTCCTCAACATGACAACCCGTGTGAGTTTCGAGTCTGGGGAGTAGGGGGCGGAGACAACTCTCTCCAATATTGTGAATTTGGACAGTAACCATTGGAAATGCTCTGACACATATTTCACCTTTAATGACTCAACACGTTATGTTATAAAATAATGCTGTGTTTTAGGAAGCCCCTAAATGTGTGGCTTAACCATGATCTTATTGGTTTCTAAAATAGTTATTTAAAGCTTGTTACAGAAAACATGAAACAGGAAATTGGCTTTACCATGACAGCTCATTTCCTCTACAACTCAAATGTTTTTTTTGTGGTTGTGATGCTAAGTCTGTGCAAGGATGCGTATAAGCCAACATCAAATAAGACAGATCACACTTTTTGGTTGTCTGTTAGGAACTTCCGCCGTTGCAAAATAACATCGCAATGGATCAATAGTAAATCCTTCCTGAATGTTTAGTCACACATCCATACCCTGCTTTACTTGGAGATGCACCATAGTGCACATGCTTCCCCACCTCCTGCCATATAAAAATATCAACAGATTTCTCTATCAAGGTGATCTGGGGTTTACTCTAGAGCAAAAAGTGGCAAACGGGTTCAAGAAAAAACAGAGAAAATGGTTGTAGATATATAAAAAAAAGTTACCGATTGATAACAATGTTATCAATCATATGGTAGTCAAACCCAATGACTAAAATCAAGTCAAAACTCTTAAGGTGCCAATTTAGATAATGTACATTTCCATTGTTGATCACTTGTTGATTGAGTTAAACAGTATGTAACGTCAATGTGTGTTATAGTTTACACATCGAGGGTTAAGGGCACGGCCCGTCCCCAGCGTGGCAAACCCCATCTTTATTAACTGATAAAAAAAATCAGTGTTTATTAACAGAAACTTTATGCAAAATATGTCTATTTTTTGTCCTTTTGACCTGACTGGACTCTCACCTATGGTCCCTCAAAGGAATATTTCTAGTCAGAAGTGAAACCCCCACATTGTTACAGTTAACACATCGGCCTCAACAGCTTGCCTCCGACAACATCTCCTCAAATCAATAGACGGTTCAATGACCTTGATTCAAGATCCGCAGGCTTTCACTCCTGTACATTCCCTGAATGCACAATGGATAACCAGCAATGTTACAAATGCATATCTCTACATTCTCCAAGGCCCCATTTTTATTATTCAGAGATATTTACAGCAAAAGGCCAGGTGTGATGAATCCGTGTTGACTCAAAATTCTAGTTGCCGGTCAAAAGATGGTGTTACCTGCCAAGTACAGGCGGCACAGCTGTTATCGGAAGAGCGTAGGTGGCTTGATAACAGGGTGAGTTGACCCTTTCCTGACCTTCCAGGAGAAACAAACATGACTAAGTCTATACTTTGACTTGCTATCATGTCACATAAGGCAAAAATACTGCACATCGCTTACCCGCGCATCAATTGGATCAGAAAAAAATAGAACAGTTTGAAATAGGAATGGACACTGACAGACAACGCAATTATGCATGATATCGATTTTTATCTCCAATTATTCTAACCTCTGACTTGGACTTGGACTTTATTTAACATATTGCTGCTCCAAGAACAGAATCGCAATCAGCTTTAAGCTGAAGGATGAAGGCTGAATAAATACTTGGACTATGCAGTTACATGTCATGGCAATATGTCTGCGGTTTTATAGTAATCCTTCATTTAAATGGTCAGGATTGTATTCATTGTTTGATACATTTTTTTATCAAAATAAAACTGCTATCGAAGTTATCAAACATACTTTATACAGCCCAGCTGTTTTGGACATAAATACTTCCTTATAATCACCTACTACCGGCATTTACAGCATAAAGCATACATGCAGAATTATACATGTAAATATATACTGTAGGTACTTGCAGTAAATGTTTGATTTGTGATCAATGGCTTTACTTTGTGGTCTGATGCATTATCCAGTGCAACTTCAAAGAATATCAAATCAAAAAGAAACTGCAATTCTATTGCAATATCTCGCAAAGAGTTCCTCTGTCTTGTCTTGGCTAAAATAAACAGGATCCAACTTGTTTGAGGTTACTATGACAAGCCTCAAAAAAAGCCTTCATATGAATCCCAATTTTTAGGGACTTGTGTTGATTCTAATTATTCAAACCAATGCCTGTGACATGCTCACACTTTAAGGTATTCTAAACAATATTGGTTTTCCTTTCTTCCACTGTATCCCTCAACAAAAAAACTTGTTTGGCCATAGAATGCAATAAACAAAATACAATGACTTGTCTCATCTCGCAGGTAGGTATGTTACTGTATCTGAGAAATGTTAGTCATGAAATGTTACTCATAATAGTCATAACAATAACAACCATGTTGATTTCCAGTCAATTGGCCTTCCCACCTAGAACAATGAACATGCAGAGAACTGCCAGACCAAGCCAAAACACAGACTAAAATAACAGCAAAGACAATTAGCATCTCAACAAACACTTATCATTCAATACAAGGATGAAACTAGATGAAAAGCATTTGAGTAAAAGGCTTTGATGCGTCATAGCAGTTTGCCGTCTTCCCACAGTTAGATTCTAAGTATAAACATGCTTATGCTTATGCTATTAAGCAATAGTGATTAAATTATATAGCAAATGACAAACCACCATTGTAATTAGTTGTCTACATAATGAATTTGGTTATAGTGATCATAATTAGTGATTACTATAAGTATGCTTATTTTTCCATTAAAAAAACATTCAACAAAAACAGTTGATTGTAGATGCAAATAAGAAGATGGCCTTCCTGAAGGAAATTACTTTATCAGATAACATTATTTTCTATTATTGAAAAGGGTTAGGTGTTTTATTTTTGTTTTGAGGAGGGTCAGGTTGCATTGTAATGCATCGGTATCTTCTTGTTTTACCAACCTACCAAGTGAGAAAATCTATTATTAAATCAAGCCTCTTCAATTAGGCACAACAATTAGCCCTGTTGGCTTTCTGAGTTCTCTCAGAATGCCTCAAATAAAAGGCAAAAAAGGTGATTACTTTAAAATACACCCTCATTGACCCAAATAGCTATAGACAAAAACAAAGTTAGGATACTCAGCATACAGAAGTAAAGCAGCCTTTAACACACAGTGCAGTTTGATTTGATCTCAATACCTAGGTACTACCTAAATGACCATTCGAGGCAGAAGCTAGTTGGCCTCAGTGAGTGTCATTAGTCTATATCCCAGCCAGTAAACAGAGTGAGTGTGTGAGGGGGGTGCTAGAGGGGCTGGTGGACTCAATGAACATTGCCCCCAACACTGCCCGTTGTAGATAAATCAAAAATAAATCAATGTCAGTTGGAGGATTGTGTCCTCTGTTGTGCAAATGGAGTCGGATTTGTGAATAAGATAATAAATCCCTGCCACATTATTTCGGCTTTTGATAAATTGAGCGACAAGATGGGGGAGGGGTGGGGGGGGCACTGCAGACCGTGAACAATCCTAATCAAACATGCGCAAGTCCTTTCAGACACTAACACAGTGTCTTCAGTTTTTGAACAAAATAACAACAAAAAAACATTAGTGCTACTTGCTTTTCCCAGTCCAGTTTATGGGATTTGAAATGTATGGCAAAATGTTACCTTGAACATTCATCATTGTTTAATACGTGGATTTGAAGTGACAGGGTCTGAAGTTTGCTTAATTTCCCTGGTATAATGTTGTGACCTTGATACGGGAGATTGGCCTGGTTGCTTCTTTTGATGTTCCTCTTGCCGTGTATTGCCAATCAAAATGGCCAGGGCTGTGCTCGGAAGTGGGCTGCACAGTGTGAGAGGTTGGCTATCAGAAGCCAGACAGGTTTTAGCCTCTGACAGATGTGGGATCAGCGTCACATGCCTGCTAGGCCAAAGGGCTGGATTGGTGCAGAGGGAGGAAATGACTTGACTCTCCAGGTCCCAGTATGTCTTTGTACCCTGGACCCCAGGGCAAGTAGTTGGAGGAATACAAAATGGTGGTGGTAGTGGGGGGGAGTCAGCTGGGCTACATGCAATCAGCTCTTACCACCTCCGTCGAACAATCTATGGCTCTTCACTCTTCTTGCTTTAGAACCGTTTTACGACGTCATTGACCTTACCTTTGGTTCCATCAATTATATCACGGAAAATTAATAATTGAAAGACAAGGAGTGTGTGTGTAAGCAAGGAAAACAATGCCGGTTTAATCCAGTAAAACATATAAAGGCAGACGTTTCAAGAACTCAATGTTTGGTTCCATAATCTACCCTTCAGACCATCTGCATCTGAAGCACATGGGCGAGTGGTGTTCCATCTGGCGTGTGTGAATGCAATCGTGCTTGTGCTGAAGTTGTGTGATCAAGCACCTGTCCTCGGCATGTAGGCATAAAAGCAGCACCTCAAGACAAGCGGGGCTCCTCTTTTGTAAAATTTGTATGCATGATGCCGCGTGCCGCATAGTTATGGTATTCAGTTATGTCGTTACTCCCACCGTCGCTATCTGTAGACACTCAATGGCGAACCACTGTCAAATATCAAGAACTGTGAAATCCTCCAAGGTAAACAAAAGCAGCTGTTGAGTTTACACAACACTGTACACACAAATCCACGCTGCGCACGCACACACACACACACGCACACACACAGACACACACACAATCAGACTCACACACACACGCACACACACAGACATTCACACACACCCTCTCAACACTCCCACCAGACCATTGTAAGTAGGAATATTTTCCTCAAATCAGCGTCCTAGTCACCCTCCACTGGATTTGGATACTTTGCATTCACAGAAGGTTTGGCAAGAAGGCCCACTATTTGCTTTACCTGGCACCCATATTAATAAGAACCATTGTGATATTTTAAGCTTTGTCATTTGCATACACACCGGGAAATATTGGGGAGCAGTAAGACTCAAATGCAGAGGTAAACTCTTTTCATGGGGTGACATATGCTGAAAGTGTAGCTAATATTGTATTTTGTTTTACGTGTTGTGCATAAGATACGCAACACACTTTTTTGTATGCTTTGTTTGGTCGAGATACCAAGAAAACAAGTTGTTATGATGGCAAAACAAATGGTAGTTGGTCATACTCACTTAATTATCGTGTTTTCATCACACAACAAAGGTCTTAAGGACTTTTGTTTAATTATTTTTTATGAGGAAAAAAAATAAACCATCATACTACTGAATTGCCTTATTATTATATATCAATATATATTGATATATATATCAATAATATAACCCTACATAACCAAGTTGTCGTCTTGTCGTTACAGCTGAAGTTGTTCTTCAGCAAAATACAACTGCTCCTCACTGCTCCTCCACAGTACTCCTCACAACGGCTCCACGTGAACTGATTGAGGTTCTGCATGGCTGATGCTGCCTGTTGGCGTGTCCATGGGTAAAATTGTGAGTCATGGTTCTACTGTTTATGTTTAGCGGCTGGGTTGAAAGAGCCTGTGAGAGCTCCATCGCAATCCATACAGCTTTCCCTCCGAGGCGGCTGCTCTCAAGGTGGTGATCCAGCTGGCTCAAATCAAGCATAGTCCGAACCAAAGAAGTATAATGCAAAGAAAAGAATCAATAATCCATGAATTGCTTTTATCCTGTTAAGATATATGTAAATTGGACAGAGAAACGCCTTGCAGACATTTTATAATTCTATAGATTACAGAATTCTCATTCTCCCATCTTATCCTTTTGCTCTCTTACTTTCATGGTATGGTTATCCTATTCCAAAATTGTTGAATTATATTAAATATAAAATCATATTTTATACGTGTCATATCTTATAATATATCCTATAGGAGATGAAATGTAAGACATCTTCAGTGCTAAATATATCTACTCTAACACTACACACAAGCCTTAACGTAAATGTTTGAAGGAAATAGGAGTATGTTCAAAATTACCCATAAAGCTTTGTGGTTCCTTCTGTATCTTCTCCATGGTCTATGGTAGCTACGCCCAGGCATTGTTAAGACTGATAATATGAGGGGTTGGAATAAAGGCCCAGCATCTTCAAAGGGACTTGTTAAGTCAACATCTTATGAATTCCAAAGTGCTCTCCATCCCCCCCCACCCCCCAACACTTTCATTTTATGTTGCCCCCTCCCTCCACATCTTCCTTGTCATCCAGCCCCAAAACGATCCTCTACAACCAAACAGTCCAGAGTACTCAATACACCCACTGCTTCTCTCTGCTCTGAAGCCTCTTGCTCCTTGTGAGCCTAACTAAAGAGTGACAACTCTTCCTGTTCCTCTAAGGAAATCATGATTAATGTTTTATTAATCACAGGGGTTTTAAAACAGTCTAGTCCTTAGGGCATTTATTTATTTATTTATTTTTTAAAATTTATTTATTCTGTTCTCAAATACAATAAGTGATCTGAGTTCTTACAAGCAAGAGACATTGCTTTTTCTGTGCCATGTTCTCTTATCGCAGGGATAGTGGTCATTGTTTATGGCAGCCCTGCACTCAAAGTAGCCCTCAATCCATGACTTTATGTGGAGGCTGTGGTCCACCAAGTTGGATGTGTTGAGTTAACGCTGCAGTACTTTGGCTTTGTGATGCTTGTTTGGAAGATGCTATCGATTGTGCACTCACTCACTTACTTCAAATATGAATTGATGTCATGTGTGCGTCATATGACAAGAATTAAAAGGATACGTAACCATTTTGTGTTTTTTAGACACCTTCAATATCATACGGTGAACAAACAAAGTGGATGAGTTAAAAAAACATATAAAAAACTAACGGAAGAACTCTCTGTCTCAACCCAGGTTTGATGGCAGCACAAAGTAAATTGTATGAGGATATTGTTTTGTTTCAGTACTTGTTACAAAGTGTGTGTATGGGGCCTCTAAATGGTCGGATTTGAGTAACATTAATTACAGCTGCGAGAGGGCAATACAACGGAGATCAAGTACATCGCCTCAACTGTTCAGAACCCAGTGACCTGTGATCTGATCTTGAGGATTATTGGCCCGATCGGGATTCACCGGTTCCATAATTAACTGTCCTGCACAGGGTGACTTTAAAGGTTAGTTAAAAAAATGTACCCACATAATTCCCAAGTCTTGAAACTTCTTTATTTTTTTCTTTTCAGCTGGGAAAAAAAGTGTCAGAGGTCATAAAACTGTACGATTTACATCTGCTTTAGTTATATTAAACCTACGAACGTGTGAGGGCAAATATGAATCAAAGTTCAAATATGTGTATATAGTAAATTAATTAACATGCTAACATTTCTTTTGAACTACTACCATTATCATAATAATTGCTCCATACAATGGAGCCATGGCATAGCCATCATTCCTGCCCAATTATCGTTGTACGGAGCCAGTGCATTGTCTTCCATTGCAGGTAGCTTTTACAAGATGGTTAGGCCTACTGCATGACATGTTGGTGTCGCTCTAACAACAATGTTTGCCTTGCTAGCTATTTGATCACTGGAGGGGTTGCTATTAATGACTCTAGGGGGTTATAATAGTAATAATAAAACAACAAAAAAAATGACCCATTTACACAGTGCATGGGAAAACACATGAATTCCTCCACAGATTGTAGTGAGTCCTGATAATGAAGGAGCATTGGTAGCCTGGGTCCACTGTCCAGGGACTACCCATTTATTTGCAGAGGGGGTCAATCTTATTAAAATGTGCAGCCATTGATTAAAGCTGTTTTCTCCCAGGCCTCTATTGTTGCGTTCTCTCTCTTGCTCTCTTTCTCTCACTCGCTGTCTCTCTCTCTCTCACGCTCTCTCTCATGCTCTCTCTCTGTCTCCCGCCTCCAGCTTCCACATCACTCTTCTGATTACTCTCCTTCTAATGAGAAAGATCTTATATTATATGGCGCAGGGGGAGCGCGCACACGCTGGCTATGCAATAAAGAAAGCCGTCAGAATGGAGAGGGAATCTATATGTGTATACCTCGATAAACACAATCATGCAATGATAATTATTGATTTTAACACACCCCCTTTTTTGTTTCTGTTTTTGTTTTCTTTTGCTGTTGGATGTATAATTATTTTGTGTCATCATACGGAAGCTACATCTGATCTCCCGCAGGATATTCCTTTGTTTATTTAGCTGGTAAATTCAATATCATTTTCATAATTTCACAGCTTGAATAAGCGGGTGGTTTATGGCACGGATTGAGAAGACTGGACAGTATTGAGTATGAACTATAACGTAGTTACTCACGCTCTGTCTGATAATCTCCAGGCCACTGTTTGACCCGCTTAAAGCGGCTGAGCTTTCAGCAAAGCATAAAAAATGAATTTTAGTTTTGAAATGAAGAACGCCGTTGGCGTTTAGATTCCGTTGGTTTTAGAACGCCAAGCAGAGCTGCAATCTGATCAGACACGCTTTGAGAGGTCAGCGTAAACTGGGGTCAAAGTTGAAATTGTTTGAGGTAGAAAATATGAGCCGTCGGCTACTCCCAGGGTAGCGCCAGCGCGAGGTGGGGCCTCAACACTGAACTCCCTAGGAACAAAGTCTGGCAACGCTGACATTGAAGTAAGACTTTGAGACCTTTATTTTCTTAATGATTTATTTATTTTTTGCATTCATAACAAAGCTGAATATAGTAGCATTACAGACAAAATTGCCCCTTGGCAACTCTGATAGTTATAATGATACACATGTTCACATTGTGTTTAGTAAAATAAAACAATTATAGAAGATTTATGCGTATGTAACTACTTGATTTCCTGTAGTACTTATATGCCACACAAAAAAAATATGAAATATGAAAATATGAAATTCCTATATCTGAAATTGTATTCCGAATATGACCATAGCAAAGAGAATTGTGTGTGCTTATATTTAAGATTATTGTGCAGTAAAGTGCAGTAAAGTAAGGATTGTATTCATGTAACTTTTTATTCAAATGTTTTATGTCTTTGACATTGATTGATAAACAATATAAAGTAAATAGGAAGTGCTGGAAACTTTTCAGTTATTGTAAATGTATTAACTATTTACTACTGCGAAACAATTCAGCTTGTTGTGTAAAATATGCAGTATATTATAATATTAATAATAAATAAGGAAAAGGTAAAGTCGAATCCCCTTTCATACCACAATTTCTAAAGAAAACAATGATCAATAAATGACATGCTTACATGAGTCCATGAGCATTGATTAAAATGTGTCATATGCAGGAACAAGCATATGTAATTTAGCCTACCACACTGTTCTATAGTCCCACATGTATTTATTGTTTAGTTTCAACTCAAACAAAGTAATGATTTTAAGAGCTCTTACTGGACTGAATCTTAATGTAAAAGTATAAACCTATGCTACTTGGCCATCTGAAAGTAAAGGACAGGGTTTTCATATATTTAATTCACAGAATAAGTTCATTATTTTTGTTTACCAAAGATAACCTTAATTTGTCTTCAACCAATTCTCGAGATAATACCATAGATTGTTTGCTGTAGATCCACATATAAAGATTATGAGTTGGTATTAACTCGTTTGTGTTGTTAGAGCTAAAACACAAATGCGGGGAAGTAATTTAAAACATGGTTTATATATTTAGTAATTTTTGTTTCTCAAGATACCCAACAGATTGTTTCATGCCCAGATTGTTGCTAATATTGTTGTTATGTTTCTGTTATTCCAAGATAACAACATAACAACTTTTTAACACTAGACATCTTTCTGTTACCCAGATCATAAATAGCCTTTCGTTACGTTGGCAATGTCACAGCTTGCAACTGATAGGCTGATGTTAAAAAGTTCCCAATGATTTCAGCGAGGGCAAAATCTCCAAATCCCATTTACCAACACCTGGTGGAGGTCTTTAACAATTTAATTTCAAGTAAAATACATGTGAACAGGCAAATAGATATGAATAACTTATGATTATCCTTTAACAGAGGCTCTCATCAAAAGCCATTTGTATTACAGACACATGTCATTAACTAATCATTAACTCATTCTAATATGATATGCTGCAATCAGCTGGCAAAAATGAAAACAGTAGCAACTGTTTAACAGTTGTTTACGTAAACACTGGTCTCAGCCTCTTCTGTTCACTTGCACTACGCCACCATGTGACTGGCTCTGCGAGACTACATAAACACCAACTCACTTTAAAATATCAGGTATAAAGCAATTGTATTGTATTATAATCGGGTTATGCTTGTTGCCACTCTGTTTATATTTGCTGGCTGGGTAATCGGTTCCCTTTTATTTATTTCCACATTTAGATTCCGCGCTACTAAACGATAGCTAATAAATAAGGGTGTTCTGAGTGTCAGCAAGAACGCTGAAAAGTGTTTCCTTAAATAAAACAGCGGTTGCAAATATCTGTTACCTGGATTCTAATTTGTCTAGAGGGGGAAACTGGTTTGTAGTCCCGCAGATATTATTAGCCTTCCTGGAAAACACAAAGCACATTTTTACATATTTCCACTGCTACCCGCAGCATCCTAAAGCCATCTTTACCCAATCATAATAAAGCCTGGCTGTATGCACTTTGTTGGTCGGTTCTTATGTCTCATCCAGCTGTAATTCAACGCCTTACACTGTTTAAATCGGAACATTGTCACAATGTTGACTCTGGTTATTTTGTTTATGTTTTTTGTATCTGTATCTGTATTCTATGTTTTTTTATGTATTCTTTTTTACCAGCATATGACTCCATGTTGTATATGTTCTATTTGCAAATGGCAAGGTAATGGAAAACATAGCTCCACCAGATGAAACGATGGGATGTCCATGGTCAAAATATATAAGGAAATGGGTTTCTAGGTGTTAATAGTGGCATGAGGTATGTTGTATGTGTTGTATGATGCGTGATGTGTCATGGGTGCTGAGACTTGTACAGCTACAAGTCTGAGTGTGTGTGTGTGTTTGTGTTGGTGTGAGTGCGTGAGTGAGTGAATGATAGTGTGTGTGTGTGTGTTTTGATGAGGGTTAGTGGCTGGGATAGTAAATGGGATGGAAGGGGGTGGAAGGATGGGTGGGGTTTATATGCAAAGCTCTCAAGGCTTTGGCCAAGGCTTGGGAATTAGACAGAAATACAAAGGTTGTTTTGTTCTTTGTTTGGCTCCCAGCACGGACAGTGTAGCCTGCGCCAATTAGGTCAGGTCAGACAGAAAGTTACCGTATCTTGATTAGCCACCCAAGGCTAATGGGCTGTCAATGGCAGAGCCAAACAACACGAGGCTGTTTGTTAATGTGCCACCATTGTCAGAAGTCCACCACTTCTCCCCCATGGTAGCAACTTTTGCACATTGCCAAGACTACCGTCAAAATGTAAGAAAAGCTAATAAAAGAAAGAAATGTTTATTAGAGGTAATTCAATTACATCATGGTGCCATCTCACCCATTATAAATATTGTACTTTGTGTGTGTCTCTCTGTATGTATGTATAGTCTGCGGAGGCTGGATAAAGACACATTTCCATCTACTAAATTGGATTTATTAAATTACGTTTTATTGTGTTTTACAATTTACCCTGTGATGTTAAAAGTTAATTTCCTTTGTCACACCGTGTTTTAAATATTTTTTTTATTTTTATTTGATTTAGGTCTGGAATAGTGCTCAGTATAATTCATTGGCTGGTATAATTAACTTGAAAAACATGGTAGTATGAAGTGACCTAAATTACTGCCTCAAAATTGTTGAACACACTGGCTTCTATTTTAATTTTAATTAGTCAGACCCTGAGAGTATGGGGGATGGGGATGGCATGTGTGAGAGAGAGAGCAAGAGAGATAAAGAGAGAGAAAAGAGATCAGATCTTAAGTAACTGGCACCCACTCTGACAGAAAATTTGATTAATTTTCAGCTGAGAGCAATCACGGTGATTAGAACTGATTAGTTCCAGGAAGATTCCTGAACAAGTATAATTTTGCTTCGGAAATACTTTGTATGTATAACAGATGTACCTATTCACCCACTCCAAACAAAAACATAGTGTGTGTGTCTATCCTTATAACAATCAGAATCATGTCTCATACATTATGTGTTATTCTATAATATAACTACAAGTAGGCATTATGCATTGTAGAGTAAATATTATTATTAATGGCCATATATATATATATATATATACACATATATGTATGAGAACCTATAGACTCATTTATACCCTGAATAATAACAATGGACATAGGACTGGATGTACATAGGAGGGTCGGCTTAGCTCAGGAGGTAGAGCGGGTTTACTGGCAAGTGTATGGTTGCTAGTTCGAGCTCTGGCTCCTCCTAGCTGAGTGGCGAGGTGTCTCTGAGCAAGGCAAACACTAATTCTGTGTGTGTGTGTGTGTGTGTGTGTGTGTGTGTGTGTGTGTGTGTGTGTGTGTGTGTGTGTGTGTGTGTGT
>JAOPJO010000054.1:12055910-12058797 GCA_027123675.1 Molva macrophthalma | reverse complement strand
CCCCCCCCCCCCCCCCCCCCCCCCCCCCCCCCCCCCCCCCCCCCCCCCCCCCCCCCCCCCCCCCCCCCCCCAGTAAATACCCTGGCAATGTCAGAAATGTCATGACGCAAAACCTGGCAGGGATTGCCATTGGTTTCTATTTCCCTCTCCAATGCCCTTGTTTTTCTCTCTCCTCAATAAAGTATTCAATTAAAGACGAACGACGAAGAGGAAAGAGTGAGACAGAGGGAGAGAGAGAGAACAAATAGAGAGAAAGTGGTGTGTGTTCCCCTCTTCTGTGGCTTTCTATATTATTCTTTTTTTGCCTTGCCCTCTCTGCCGAAGAACCCTCAAACTGACCAGTAAGATCCATTAAAAAGCCATTCAGATTCAGCTCAACCAAAAAGACACATGAAACAAATTACATTTGAATCAATTAGTCGGCCAGGCTGCTTCCGAAACGGTTTGATGACGCTACACAGAAACAGACAATGACTGTGAAGCCCTGAGATTGTTTGGTCTCAGGGACAGACGTGGTGAGACCCTCCATCATGGAAGGGACAGACGTTACTCGCCGTCGAGCGGCGTCACACCGGTTAGCCTCTGTCACGCCGGTCTCAAAGCGATACCGCAACACAAGCTAACACTCAGAGACGGACTCACACACACGTACGCTCAGCACAGCGAGCGACGAGAAACACCCACTCACGGGAAGGACATCGCGGGGTACATCGCATGTGCGGCGGCGAGGAGACAGGTGGCTAACAGGTGGTGCTTGTTGGAAGCTAGATTCAGACGTCAGTGACATGCTCAAACTCCATCATAACAATAATAATCCCACACTTTATTTATCAAGTGCTTTACAAGCATACGCACAAAGTGCTTTCAGGAATAAAAACATTGAATCACATGCTACCTGCGGTAAACAGAATACAGATGAAAATGAATGCCAAGCAGAGAATTTGAATCTGCTCCACTGTTATGCACAAATATACACAAATTTAGTTTAACATAGCTTTACTTTAAGTGGCAATCACCAGACCGTACGTCAGTGGATGGTCCAAAACCGTACATCAGTGGATGGTCCAAGACCGTACATCAGTGGATGGTCCAAGACCGTACATCAGTGGATGGTCCAAGAGCGATGGTCAGAGATTCTGAGCAAAGGGAAAAACTGATTCTATGAACTGCTTGGAAAGACCTTTGGGCCCCTCTTTAGTTGTGGTAGACAGCTTAACCCTATATAGAGAGAGAGGAATGATTGAACTTAGCAAGCAAACGAAGAGTGATTATTTAATTAAAAACATCATAAACTAGCCAAGAGAGAAGCCTCCGTCTACAGTGGAGTCATGACAGCAGGATAAAGTATTGTTGTGGATGTCAAGTTTAATCTAAATGTATGGCTGTTGTACTGATGACGTTTGAGCATCCACACTTTCAACCTTCCCCAATGTGTTGTGTCATTATTTTGTAATTATGTCATTATTTTCATTATATTATTTTATTATTTTCCTTCTCCACTTGAAATGTTAAAATGCAGAAAATGTACCAACTACAGCCTATATGCTTGTTGATCTTCAAGATCCGCGAGCCTGCACCTGAGTGCATGTAATTATATTAGCTAATAGAGCGGGTTCTTGTCGCCAACCATACAAAACAGCTTATACAGAGAGACCTAATAATACACATGACAAAGTATCAAGCTTTTATTTTTTCATGTTTTTCGTAAAAAATCCTATTTTGTACATCAAATAAATACACAGTAATGTGCTTGATTGTCGAGAAGTGATTAACAAATTGCTGTGTTTAATTGTTCGCGGCAGCTAGTTCTGAGACAACGCAACCTGCCTGCCACACTTATTATGCACATATTTAATCATGACAGCCTTCCTGTCATAAGCAGAAACCCAGACTGTCAGATAGACTCCACTTTGATGTTGTAATGCCTTTTGATGTGGCAGGCTTTATTTTAAATGTACGGTATACTGCACACAAGCTTTGCCCTTGACCGGGCAGAGTATACACTTAAGGAAGGAAAGACATTTCTTTGTTTTCTTCCTGGGAAAAAAAAAAGCGAAGTGCCTAATTTACTGTTCTCAATTCAACCAACTTAGAAAATAATGATGTGTCTGGCCTATGTTTATGTGAAAGCCTCTGTCTTATTATACCAAGTGAAAATAGGGGGAGAAGAGGGCCAGGCATACTGTGTAAGTGGTACACTTAAACAATGTTGTCTACTTGTGTACCGTTGCTCAAATTGGGCTATTTGAGATATGGGGGAGGGGGCTTCACAACATTCCCTTGAGCGCAAGCTGCTGCACATCGAGACCTGCCAGCGCCGTGCGCTAAATGCACTGTTTACACACAGAGAAGAGAACAAGCGCAACCGCAAACATCTTGAGAAGCTTGTTTGAACCATTTACGATTTTTGGGGGGGGGTTTTGTTTCCTTCAACCAAATTTTTTGTTTAGTCAAACCCGTCCGAAGTTTGCAGAGCCTGAGTGTGAATCGTATTCCCATGAAAGCTTTGATATTCTTTTTTTGTGTCTGTGTTCATCTGTATCAG
The DNA here is from genome assembly GCA_027123675.1 of Molva macrophthalma. Lineage (NCBI taxonomy): Eukaryota > Metazoa > Chordata > Actinopteri > Gadiformes > Lotidae > Molva > Molva macrophthalma. Next base: position 12,056,252 of record JAOPJO010000054.1, on the reverse strand, counting down.
ACTAATGTACTGATACGCGTTTGAGAATCTGTCTCCGCGACGTCTATGAGACGGCCCAGTTTGTCGATTGCCCGAAAGTGGGTGTCAATTATTTACCGGAACCTGACAAAGGCCTCTCCAAAACACGAACAAAATCCCCGAATCTGTGGTGGAGACAGGGCACAGCACGTAACGCTGTTAAATACGCTCACCGTCCGGGCGTCCCACCGATGTCTTCTTTTTGTACAGATCCCATAAGAATGCACACACACCACAGGGTCACTCACTCACACACTAGATGGCACGCGTTGGTGGCGGCGTGCCGGGACTAATCTCTTTGTGAATTCGCTGATGTGCTCCGAG
>JAOPJO010000054.1:12048410-12050910 GCA_027123675.1 Molva macrophthalma | reverse complement strand
GCGATTGCCACTATTTATAGCATCCCTATGAGTGTATACACCAATCAGCACCACCGGTGGTGTTAACCATGGAGAAAGGTCCTTTTAAGAATCACAGATGTAATGATTGTCAATGATCTGTTCACTATTGTCTATTTTTTCCTTTTACTTTTTCCTTTCTCGTTGCTTGTGGCTGTGGTTAAAAGCAGCCATATGTTTGATGCTGGGGAGGTCAATGAGCCATTGATCTGAAGAAGGCCTTCATATTTCACGCACAAAGAAAAAAACTAAACAAAGGAAGGGCACCAACAAGACAACAAAGTTATAGTGGAGACAAAATGGGCTTGCAAAAAGTCTGAAAGTAGGCTTTTATAACTGCCTGTAATACAATGCTTTTTTTTCAGTAGTCTTTTTATTGTTGTCAATTGCATGATTTTATTGCATTCATCAGGCATCAAAAAAATAAAAGGATGTTATGTTCAGATGCGAAGAAGATTTCTCCGAAATGTATTTCACTTGGCATTAAAATACATTGAATATATGTGTGGAGCGTGTGTGGATGATGGCTGGTTTAACCAGCCTGAACTGGCCCGAGTCAGACTGATTGGACTCTGGGGCTGGGTGGGGCTGCCTGTTGTGCACTGAGATATAAGAGTGCAGAGATTAAACCAGCCATCACCACACACACTCCGGGAAATCTCCGGCATGGCAGCTAAACCTTGGCATTAAACCAGTTCCAACATCACCACCCTGCCTCCTTGTTTTGGAGGAGCCGACAAACAGCCAACACATTTTGCAACAATATGATTGGATGTATGTATGCCGTGTGTGTGTGTGTGTGTGTGTGTGTGTGTGTGTGTGTGTGTGTGTGTGTCTCTTAGAAGTCTTAGCTGCTTCATCAAGCCACCGCTTGGCAGAAATATTTCTGCTCCACTCACCCGACAAGACACCAGTCTGGGAACACTGGGAAGCAAATCCCCCCCCCAAAGCTCAGAATGACACACGGACACCCCACCACTGCCTCAGGGCCAGCGAGTCCTAAACGTCATCGTCAGGCCCTGGCACGCTATACAAAGCCACATCATATCTCTCCAGCATCTGGGGCAACACAGTGGAAATGCCGCAGCAACGCAGTGGGGATGTGGCCACCAGAAGCATCCAAATCACCATGCATCAAACGCTGCCCTGGACTCAATGCCAACCTCGAGATGGATGGACAGTGGAGTCCCCATGCATGGCTGGTCTGCCTGCCAGAACAAGTAATGCTCTCTCTCTCTCTCTCTCTCTCTCTCTCTCTCTCTCTCTCTCTCTGTCTCTCTCTCTCTCTCTCTCTCTCTCACTCTCACTCTCACTCTCACTCTCCACTACAACCACATCTCCAAATACATGCTGAACCGGGGACAGAAGATAAGAAAACAAGGACAACCTCAAGCTAAACATGACAAAAAGTTCCACATGCATCTAAGGACCTGGGAGGACACAGCAACTGACAAGGGAAAGAAAGAAGAAAAAAATAAAATCCGGGAGAGAAGTATAGTCCGGGAGGGAAGCTGTACTTCAAGAACAAAAAAAAAAACACCCTCAATGTCATGTTGGAGGAAGCCCGAGCAGAGAGAGCTTCCGACTGAGTTACCACCACACACCCTAACTCCCTCCTCTCTCTCCCTCTGCCTCTCTCCCTCTCCCTCTCCACTGCCTCCGGATATGCGGCTCCGGGATTGGCCCACGAGGAAGGACTCAGGAAGAGAGTGAATCGTGCGGGAGAGATCACTGGAGATTGTGGCGCTGTACGGTTTAACACATTTTTACTTTACTTTGTTTACCGGGTAAGCAAAGTCATTTTTGTTTGTTTCAGAATGCGGCTTGCCGAAGCTTGACAAATCTAACTTGTTACGGGAAAAAAACACACAAAGCACTAAATCCACAGCTCAGCTCAATGATATACAATTCTTTTGTTCAATACACAAAGAGGGCAAATGCTCATTATTTCTGCCAGAGCAGGGTAAAATTGGTGAAACATACTGTGCTGGGATCAGTTGTGTTCGTGAGGTGGCATAGGCCTCAACTTATATTGTACCATTTGAAATCGATGATGCATACATATCCATGATTGTGCATCTGCCCACGTTCATACGCACCTGATTTTCACGCACCTTCTGCAGCATTCCTGGAAGCGCAAACTGTATAACCTTGATGACGGCAGCAACAGGAAGGAAGCCAACTGGGATGATGCGCCCTCTCTTCCCAGGATTATCACCTGTCAACCCCCCAATGGTTGCACACGCTGAATTCCTGCTGAAGGGGGCGCGTGATTGATAAACGAGAAAGCATGCTTATTGCTTTGCATTTGTCGTTTTCATTCATAAAGATCAATAAGACGTCGCTCCAGAGTACTGAAGTAGATTCAACTGTGGATAGAATAGTAGAATAGACCCCCCCCCCCCCCCCCCCCCCCCCCGGCCGGCCCCCCGGGGGGGGGGCGGCCCCGGCCACCAGGGGGGGGGGGGGGGAGCACGCGGGG
>JAOPJO010000054.1:12000623-12012531 GCA_027123675.1 Molva macrophthalma | reverse complement strand
TGTGTGTGTGTGTGTGTGTGTGTGTGTGTGTGTGTGTGTGTGTGTGTGTGTGTGTGTGTGTGTGTGTGTCATGTTTGATCTTACATCTCTGTGGGATGAGAAAAATCAAGATAGACAAACAGGCTTTCTGGGAAATTCAGAATTCTACCCTCCAACACAATCCACAATTACTTCTACCACAATGAACTGGCTTCTCCTGAATCACACACACACACACACACACACACACACACAACACAGTTTGTACACATTGACCCGGTTAGGATGCCAAAACACCATGTATGTCCAAATTGGTGTATCATATTGACAGTCTCTCTGGCTGGTGAATTTGACTCAAGTTTGATTCAACATGTTTGCATATATGGAATAGGCTTATGAAAATATGAGCATATACTGTTACCTGCTTTTTGCTGTAGATATGATGAAACTGTATACATAAATAGGATATAGTCCTACTGATACCGGTAGTATATTTTTCACAGGATTTTCTATTTATGAAAAGGATTTTGTGTTTATCCTATCCGTGTTTTCCATCTTCATTAGTTTACAGCAAGAGGGGAATTCCACTCTTTCTGTAAACTAATGAAGTTTTAGTCCGAAGATTTTGTCAAAACAATACAACATTCCTTATCAAGTGGGCTTCTTCTTGTAGCCTACTTTCAAAATATCTGAGCTGAAAGTGTTCACTCGTTATAGATGTCCACCGTATGTTCATCTGGAGGAGTCTGTGACGGAGCTTCTGAAGTATGTGTTAATTATTTTTTTTTAAACACGTGGCTGCCTACCCCTGTCAGACGTACTTTAGTGTCGCCAAGGCTTGATCCAGTTAAGTGCACATCAGGACCGGGCTGCAGCAGCACTCTGTGTTTCTGTTGGAGCGCAGTCTACATATTTGAGCCACATGTGTCTGTGTTCGAGACAGCCGGCCCAAAATGAAACACACATTGCGCGACGGCGAAGTGCTGCGTCTGCACTTGCGTTCCTGGACGCAGACACCGAGGCTGACAAAAGGAGCCATATCTGTCACGCTTCACCATGAAACGGTATTCTGAGAATGATTCCATGACGGTTTTGTGATTTATATTGGAGATTTATTTATTGTGAATCATTTGGCAAGGCGGATACCGTAATAAATAATCTCTGTGCGTGTGTCCCATTGCAATGACGGCTATTCGCTGACAGAGGACAGCAGTGAGCTACATAAAATAAACATGCTGAGCGTGCCGCACCAAACTAGATCCACATGCTAGGAGACAAGCCATGCATTAGGGTTGATCACACTCTTCATAATTTGTCCCAACTATGTTTGTTTGATTCATCGGTTTAAGATTATCTCTCGGATAGGGAAGCCAAGCCATGATTTGCTCAATTTCAAAATAAAATTGACTGTCTGCCAAGCGTGCTTGCGGGTAAACGCACATTACTGCAGAAAAGCAACATGTCAGTTGAAGTGCATTTTAATTTGAGCCAGGACGCAACTTGAGTCATCTTGAACATTGTGTAACAAGCAAAACTACACAGACGACAAGAAAACGCGTTTCAACTTTTTAGTTGAGTTCTGTTTTTACTGTGATTTATATGTCAATACTCATAGCTCCTATGGAAGCCTCTCAAGGCCTCTAGTTTTCTACCCTGACAGCTTCCCATGTAGAGGACTTTTACTCTCAACAGTTCCTTACGTGTCCGTAGAGCCACCTGTAGGATTTACAACACCCAGCAGATACGCAACGTGAAAGATGACCCCCTCTTTGGCAGCTAGTAAAAGACAGTTCAACAGTCGTTTACAATGGCATGCTTTTTTTTTTTACACCATTGTCCTTTAACCTGGGAGACCAGATCGCCGTGTTTCATACCAAAGCTCAGCTTCCCAAACGGGGCTGTGAAATGAAAAGTTACACGCCATAATTTCTCCTTGCCTGGGTCAAAGGCGCACGTCCGTTCCGTTTAGACATTATTGTAACGTGACTTTGGGGGAGTTTACAGGGATTCATTTCACGAGAAACATCAGCTAAACTATTTAAATGGGCCTTTCCACTCTTTGTTCATGTCCATGTCTGGTCTAAAGCATTCCGACATTGAAAGCAGGATTAAAAGTTAACACGTGTGCATCTATTTGCACCCACCGTGGAATGAATCCTCTGTAAAAAAAAAAAGATTCTGGGAAATTCCATTCGTCTTTCATGACCACATCATTTGAAAAGGGCCACAGCCATTTGTCTCATCTTCCATAAGCGGGAATGCAGCTCATTATGTTTTTGGCTGGAGTGTTTTGACAGACGCTCGTTCGTTCTTACCTCCCTGCTTTTGCAGAGCGGCAGCAGCAGATTATCAGCAGAGTGAGATGGATGCTGTGCTGTCTGAACTGTACACCAACATGGGACAGGAGGCCAGGCTGCGGCCATTAGAGTAATCAGGGCTGAACTGAACCGGCCATTCTCATGGGGGTGTTCCTCCTGGCTCCGTAGTGGGCCCACTGCTGTTTGGCCTTATAAACAGAGGTTATGTGGGTACTGAGGAGGAGGGCTCATCAGCAGGGGTCATGCACTGTAGCTTGGAACCCTTCTCTTTTTTTAAAAACATATTTACATTCCGAGATGGACACGCTGCAGATCTGTTTATGATATTTTACCCCCTGCTGTTTGTTTGTAGTTCTTGCTTCTTTCTCTCTCTCCCTCCCATGCTCCATGCCTCTCTTTTCATAATTTGTTTTAAATAGATGTATCAAAGATGAAGGCTTTTCTCAGCCACACTGAAACTCAGAAGTACCATCCCACTATTGAGATAGTCTCAAAAAGAGATGTCTCTGGTCCTCTTTAGCTTCCCTCTGCATATAAAATGAAGATGTCAAATGTAAAGTATGCAAGATGTCATAAGACCTGACAGGGGAATAATGCATGAGATAGACTTTAAGATGAGATACACTTTACTTTAACATAGAACACATGGATACATGGAAACATACACAGACATGCATCCATTCATACGTACACGAGCGTACGAGTGCCACTGTTATATATCTATATGAAAAATATATTAGAAATAATGTGTATGAGGCCACGTCATTTAGAAGTCAATTCATTTGGAGTGCTCTCGGTTTAACTGTTTCAGCCCGTCTGCCCTACACCTGGTCGGTGGCTGTGGTGGGGAACAGAGTGCGCTCTGTTCAGCGCCCAGACAAAACTGCAGAGCCACGCGGAAAATAAATCAGCTCCATATTCATTAAACAAAAAAGCTGTGGGCAGATTTATTTCATTATTGGGCCGCGCTCATAATGGGGCATTCCTACGGTCTTTTTTTGCTTTTAACTCACACCAACTTTATATTTATGTTTTTCTTGTCTTTTTTTAAACCCTTCGAGGGTCGGATTCCTGTGGGGCCCCTGGACTTGCATCTCCTACGGATCCTGTTCAAAGAGGAACCGTGTCTTTAATGTCTTAATCTGTGATTCTATCCGTTGTGTCACAGCCGCCTGAGACACTGCCCGAAAAATAGCTGGTCCAGCCCACTAAATTACTGAATAATGACCCTGTAAGGTGGTCCCGACCGGGAGATGGATTTCAAAGCAAAAACAACTCACACTAAATCTACACAAGTAGGTTTCCTCTGTCTATAGAAAGGCAAATAATCATTAACAAGAAGTCTATTAATAATAAGCCTGTTAAGATCTCATGGCACACAGGTGTTCTTCCCAGGTGAGTCTCTGTTTGTAGATTTACTTGGTCCTGTTATTTTTTTGAAAATATTTATGAAAACCAAGCTGTCTTTCCCAAAATCCCATCTCCATGGTCAATGCAACAATGATATGACATCATTGATGGAGACAGAGTAGAACCATGAAACCGCTTTTTGCCCAAATCTGCCATTAATCTGAAAACAAACAGAGTTTACGAGTTCAAATAAAACTCAATAATTGTTGCTTCTATTTTTAAACCAACTCCTTTCCCTAAGCAAAACAAGGACGGTTTAAAACTCGGCCTGCATCAAACCAAACCACGGCAGAAGGGTTAATCTCCGTCCCCTTCGGCCCATCAAGCACAACGAGGGCCACAGCCGTCCTGCGTCTCCCTGATGTACCGTCTAATCCTCCATTACCCACAATGCCCCAACTGCCCGCCGGTATCAGCCCCTCTCCATCCTCTAACGGAAGGAAATGGTGCCGGCTGTGTTGCCCCCCCCCCCCTTACAAAATGTGTTTTTTCCCTCTAAAACCCAAACCAAACATCCTCTCACGTTTGTTCCGTCAAATTCCAAATTCTAAGCTTTCACGTGACGTCTTTCCACTTGCTAAACGTGTATGTGGCTAACAAAAACTCATACATAAATACGGATGTGTGTTGTTGTGTTGCTGTTTTTATTCATTTCATTTGTATTTGTTCATCGGTATAATCAGTCTAATAAATGTTGCATACATACCAGGATACACAATTTCCAATGTAATTGTGCATCTGACAACGTTTACAATGTTAGGCCAGAACCAATACTGTATTCAAATGGGACTCCTGGCCAAACAGGATGCAAATAAACGATTTGCAGACATAATTTCTTCCCATTCCATCTTTTTCTCCACCCACCCACACACACACACACACACACTGTCCTATGGCTGCAGAGTTGCGCGAGGCATTCAAGGAGTTCGACAAGGACAAGGACGGCTTCATCAGCTGCAAGGATCTGGGCGAGTGCATGAGGACCATGGGCTACATGCCCACGGAGATGGAGCTGATAGAGCTCAGCCAGCAGATCTGTGAGGACACACACACAAGTGCACGCACATATAAGAGGGGAGGCCAAGCAGCGGACATGCAAATACATAATACACAGACACATGGTACCACAGTGAATACAAATGATACACAAATGTATTACATGCTGAGCGTTAAACCTGAATTCTGTCACTGTCATTTTTATTCAAAAATGCCTATTTGTTCACGCATTTTTGTTTTTTAGAGGGTCATCTAGAGTATTGAGGAACAGTATTGATTACAAGATATAAAGATAGCCAGGCTATAAGAGGCTACGTTACCTAACCCACATTGAATTATCATTATGCAACAAATGCTATGGCTGCCTTGCTATGTGTGGTCAGTTGACAAATGACATATGCTTCCTTGGTGCAACAAGAAAAGATAATTAGATGCTTGAAACTTCAATTTTACAAGATAACGAAATCCCCTATCTTGTAAAATGGGGGGATCAAAAACCTTTCGGGCCAACTGCTTTCTCTTTCATGGCCACCAGGTGGCGGCAGAGTGGACTTTGAGGACTTCGTGGAGTTGATGGGTCCTAAGATGCTGGCGGAGACAGCAGACATGATCGGCGTCAAGGAGCTACGTGACGCCTTCAGAGAGGTCAGCATCATGGGTTGTTCCTGGCCAATCAGTGCCTTTATCGTCCTGTATAACAACAGATCAAATCTGCCATGACTTCTACCTCATCAAACCCCATCAACACCATTTCCCACTATCTCTCCTTCCCTTCTTCGTCTCTGCTCTCTGTCTCTCCACAGTGATCGAGTCTTTTGCTATATTACTATTGAGTCTGTATATAGACACCACTATCCAAAGTAACCTGCAGTGAATTCAGATATATGTCATTTAGGAGCAGCTATGGCTTAACCCCTAACCCCTAACCCCTAACCCCTAACCTCCACCTGGTTGGTGCCTAACCGCTCCAACCCAAAAATGCCTTACCTCTGTAAGGCTACATTGGAGATGGAACTCCCAGAACCTTTCGGCTTGGTAGTCAAACACCCCGGTTCTAGGTGTACCCTCCTCGGTTTACACTATCTCCGTCCCCCGTCAGAGCTCCCTCTGTTTTCCCTCCGGCTCTCCCAGTTTGACTCGGACGGCGACGGCCAGATCAGCCTGGGGGAGCTGCGGGAGGCCATGAAGAAGCTGATGGGGGAGCAGCTGAACCACCACGAGATCGACGAGATCCTGCGGGATGTGGACCTCAACGGGGACGGACAGGTGGACTTTGAAGGTGAGCGGAGGGGACGGACAGGTGGGCTTTGAAGGTGAGCGGAGGGGACGGACAGGTGGGCTTTGAAGGTGAGCGGAGGGGACAGACAGGTGGGCTTTGAAGGTGAGCGGAGGGGACGGACAGGTGGACTTTGAAGGTGAGGGGAGGGGACGGACAGGTGGACTTTGAAGGTGAGGGGAGGGGACGAACAGGTGGGCTTTGAAGGTGAGCGGAGGGGACAGACAGGTGGACTTTGAAGGTGAGCGGAGGGGACGGACAGGTGGACTTTGGGGAGAGAGAGAGAATAAGAGAGAGAGAGATAGAGAATAAGAGAGAGAGAGAGAGAGAGAGAGAGAGAGAGAGAGAGATGAAATAAATACATGCTATGAGTTATCAGTAAGGTATTGTTTGTGAGGATGGTTCTTGGTGATCATGAGGGAACATCACCTGGGGGCAACAACACACCAAAGTGTTCATGAAAACAAGCACACACACACACACACACACACACACACACACACACACACACACACATACACATGCACATGCACATGCACACACACACACACACACACACACACACACACCCACATGCAAGCACTTACACACGCAGATATGCAGACATGCGCACACACACATATGCAAGCACTTACACACGCAGACATGCAGACATGCACACACGCACACATGCATGTGCACACACTCACACACACAGAAAGTAATCTAAGAGTCAAACTCCTGCCATAGCTAAACTAATCCAGACATGTATTAATGACAGTTGTGGTCTGGTTCAAAACAAAGACCAAAACTCGGATCTCAACAGAGAATACACAGTGAGGAGATGAGAGGGGGGGGGGTACAGACTAAACCAATGACATGCATGAGCCGTGTCTCTCCTATCCTGAATCCACAGAGTTTGTGAGAATGATGTCTCGCTGATGACCGTGGCTCACCTCCGTCGTGGGGACCAGACCCTTACTCTGTGTTTACCTGTCCGCCATGCATGAAGACCTCGCCGTCTTAGCTGTCAATCGTTTGATTACCGTTAATGTATGTCGTTATTTGTTTTCATGGCTACTCTTCATGTGCTGTTACTGTTGTCATGACGTGTATACGTTCTGTAGTCATGGCGATGTCTGTGTGAAAGGGATTGCCGAGCTTTCAGGTAATCAGGTGATCGTTTAACAACACTGTGACGATGATGTTGAGATAGAAGGGACTGATTAGACCTTAATGGCTGTATAATGTCACTACTAAATAATTAAATGTATAATTAAATGTTACCAAAACTAAAACAATATGGATACCATATGTAAGTGAAAAAAGAGTATATCTGAAAGAAACTTTACCTGTATATGTGTATATTTTTGCTAACTTAAAGACTTAATGTTTGGTTTTATGTCTGCATATTTTAGGATAAATAAATTGTACATAGGCTTGCCTGATAATAAATTTGGTTAGAACAAGTCTCTTTTTTTTCAAAGTATTTCTAAAATGTGAAATCAACTTCTGTTTAAACATTGTTTTATTAATTAATATCTTATTGTCAAGGTTTTAGCTTGAAGTAATATAGCAAATTATAGTATTATAGCTAAAGTTAAGTTCAAATGATTATTTGTAATTAGTATTATTAGTTAATAGTCTGCATTGCTATTATATAGTACGAAACTATTACAAATATTTTAATATTATATAATCAGCAAAACAACACAGTACAGAATATACATCAGGATCTACTATATGCAATTTGCCACAACTATCCAATGCAGTTATGTCACGATACAGGCCAAACTGTGCAGATGTGTCAAACACAAGGCCCGAGGGCCGAATCCGGCCCGCAAATGCGAAATGCGACCGCGAAATGCGACCCGAGAAATTACGGCATCCTGCCGCTAGAGTGCAGTGTTTCCAAATCGGCGTTTATCTATTACAGTTTACTTACAAGTTATAGAGTTGAAAAAGATCTACAAATAATCCCAAAATGTCCAAGAGAAAAATTGATGCAGAGGGAAGGCAATTTAATGAAAGATGGGAAAGTGAATACATGTTTGTGCTTCAAGGAGAAAAACCGGTATGTCTTCTTTGCTACGAGGCAGTGTCGGTGATAAAGGAATACAATTTACGTCGGCATTTTGACACCAAACACGGGGCCAAGTATGCTAAATGTAGCCTCCAAGAAAAACATAAAATTGTCCAAGAATTAAAAGGCAGTTACCTGGCTTTTTCATTGGCTGTTGATGAAAGCACAGACAACACGGATACAGCTCAGCTATCCATTTTTCTAAGAGGCGTGAAGGCAGACTTCACTGTCAGTGAGGAGCTCTTGGATGTAGCTGCCATGCATGGGACGAGACGCGGAGGGACCTTTTTGATGCGGTGGAGAGGTCCGTAAATAAAACTAATTTACCCTGGGAAAAGTTGGTAGGGCTAACTACCGATGGCGCACCTGCAATGTGTGGACAAAAAACAGGCTTGGTTGGACTAGTGAAGGAGAAAAGATAATCTATCAGTGCATTATCCAGCAAGAAGCTCTGTGTGGAAAGGTTCTGGAACTGGATGATATAATGACCACGGTCATCAAAACAGTCAACTTCATTTGGGCTCGTGGCCTGAATCACCGCCAGTTCCAGCTGTTTTTGAAGGAGGTGGGCTCGGAGCATGGAGATGTGCCGTACCATACAGAAGTAAGGTGGCTGAGTAGGAGCGCGGTCCTCAAACGGTCCCTTTTTGAGCTTAGGGAAGAAATTGCTCTTTTCATGCAAAGTAAAGGAAAACCCTTGCCTGAACTTTCGGATCCAAAATGGCTGTGTGATTTTGCTATGTTGTGTGACATAACGGAGCATCTCGCCCAACTGAATCAGAGGCTGCAGGGACGCAAACAAGTCATCACGCAGATGTCCAACATGCTTTCCAGCGTAAACTGCACCTATGGAAGTCTCAACTGGAACAGGACAATCTTGCTCACTTTTCTGTCTGTCAGAGCATCTCAGCCTCAGTTCCTGGTGCTTTTTCATGCGCTCGGTTGGCTACCAAAGTAAACCGGTTAATAAATGAATTTGATCGGCGCTTCTCTGACATTAGAACATAGCACACAGGCTTTGCCATCTTTGCCAATCCTTTGACAGCCGACGTCGACAGTGCACCCCATCTCCTTCAGATGGAGTTAATGGAGCTTCAAAGCAATAGTGGCCTGAGAGCAAAGTTCCAGGATGCTGCAATCGAGGACTTTCACCGTCAACTACAGCACAGGACCTAAAGCAAGACATTGACGGACTGACCAAGAAAAAACGGTGTCAGACATCCGGCCAGAAAACAAATAGGTAGGCATTTTTAAAAACCTACAAAATATAATAAAATGTATTTCAACCAAGAATACGTACAGTGTAATATGTGTGCCTTTTAATGATTGTGCTTGCATTTTGTTTTGTGTTTGTTGTTATTTTCAGAACATAATCAATGGATGAGGATGGTGTGTGATATGGTTTTCCTAGGGTCAGGAAGGATTTACTTGTTGTGTTCAAGGCCTAGCAGCATCACCTCATTAACTTCAGCCAAAACTGAGACAACCCTTGTTGTTATTTTGAGTTAATTAAACGTACTACTTTGTATGTGTAGCAATGTAGTCAGTGTGTTTACAGGTGTATGTGTTCATGCAGCCAAATGTTTGCTGTAATCAAAACTATCTCTCATTAGTTGTTCCACTCTGTTTGCAGCCATGTTTTTAAGTAAAATGCCACATCTTTCACACATTTTCTTAGCAGCTCACAATGTAATAACTTGTTTGATAATATTTGTCTTTTTTATTCACTTGAACAGTTTGATCTTTGATTGATGGAGTAATGTGGGTTTCTTAACTTGATCAATTAAAGGGATTTATGTTATAATAACACAGCAATGTGCTTACATATATTTTTAAATGTATGTAATTGCATGTACAATATTTGTACACTTTAATAAATAATAATCAAATGCAGAGACAATTACTTAACAATATGTTAAGGAATAGTTACATTTATATAGACTTACAGTTCCAACCGGCCCTTTGAGGGCAACCATAATGCTGATGTGGCCCGGTGTGAAAATGAGTATGACACCCCTGGTAAAGCAACGCAATAGGCACTAGATGTCACTGTTAGCGAAGGCGCTAGTGCCAAGCGCTTCACGAGACGAAATGTGACGAGGCCTTCCTGTCACACAAGATGACCATATATGGAACACTATTTGTGTGGTGGTGTAAAAAAACGGTAAAAATCCATACATATGTAAGAGCTATATGTGGAAGTTCAACGGATATGTAATTGATGTATTTAGGCCTATGTATTTTTTTTAACGTTAATGTGAATGTATTATGTATTTGACAACACACACATGTGATTTATAATAATTTAACCAAACGTTTCGTTTATTCCTGGGGTCCGTGTAAAAAGTATATTTGCAATTGATAGTAATAGTTGGATAAGCGAATAACGAATTGTGGCATTGTTGTTGCTTTTCATTTCAGTTTCAGTTTGAGTCAAGACCGTGAAATGCCCTATAACAGCCCTTTCATGATTTTCACTTCTCAAAGTAAATCTTAAAATAAGTTTGAGACATCGGTGGGCGTGGTTTAGAGGCAAGGGACGTTCGGTTACGGTTGTCAATCAGGAACCTATGGTGGACCGTCGCCAACGGGTTGTTACAAGTCACGTAACTTGTACATTGTTGGTTGAAAGATTGAGAGTTTGACCATCATTTTATACCTTCACGTTGTTTGTGGCCATGCAAAATAAATATTAAATCTAAGCATTTAAAATAAAACGGTTTGATAGTCGTTAGAAATATACTCTTTACATTAGAGCAGGGGTTCTTAACCGTTCTTGAACAGTGACCGATTTTACAGTTTTTGTGAACGATGCAGAACACATACAGAATAGGAATAATACGAATACATACAACTGATCTTCTGCCATATATGCTTCTTTGATTTTTAAACTGTCCCTTTTGTTTTGGAAACTGACTCTAGGGGCATTTCAACCCTTCCCCTTCATTGCGGGAGTTTTTCTGTCTTGGTGCTGTCGATTCCTGTGGTTTAGTTCAGCTTTTAGAAAATGCTGGGTTACGGTCTATTTTTGTACTGTTTTATTCAGCTAATGTGTGTAACATAAACCTTGTTTTGTTTGATTTTCAAAATCTTTTAAAAACGTATTCTGCGTAGCATGGGATGTGTGTATATTTACAACCCTCCTTTTGCACTCCATGCAATTCCTTTGGAAGACGCGATCCCAATCGGGTGTTCAGGTACTTTCTGTTTCCCTGTTAGGGTTTTGGCTAGTGTCTAGGCCTCAGGTAAGGGTCAGGTCGTATATCAATGTCTTCAAACCTCTCCATGACGTGCCGGTCAAGCGCAGGAGTGTATTCAGTGCAAGGCTCATTGCACCGAGATTCCCCACAGAGTACCACAGGAAGTCATTCCTGCCTGTGGCGATCAAACTGTTCGCCTTCTCACCCAGAGCGTCAGAGACTCGGAGTGAGATAGGCTGGCCCTTGGACTTATTTCACCCCTGCTATAACCCCATAGTTGATCTATAATTTATAATTTTTAACTGTGATCTGCTGACTCAACTTGCGATATTTTTGTGCAATAACTCAATAATTAATTTGTGCACTTCTCTGTTATAAACATTTATAGATTCCATTACTCAGCATTAATATTTACACTGGTATTTACATATTGGCTTCGTCGTGACAACTTTAGCCATCCCCTACATTAAAACAGTACAGGATTCACCTGAGAGAGGGAGAACAGGAAGGTGTTAGGAAGCTTTCCATTAGCAGCGGGGGGCCACCAAAGGATCCACCTCAATGTTTCAATTCTTCCTAGTGCCTGGAGAGATGCTGTGTGTGTGTGTGTGTGTGTGTGTGTGTGTGTGTGTGTGTGTGTGTGTGTGTGTGTGTGTGTGTGTGTGTG
>JAOPJO010000054.1:11830673-11842726 GCA_027123675.1 Molva macrophthalma | reverse complement strand
GAGAGAGAGAGAGAGAGAGAGAAAGAGAGAGAGAGAGAGAGAGAGAGAGAGAGAGAGAGAGAGAGAGAGAGAGAGAGGAAATCGATCCTGGTATAGGATTTAGAATGACTAACCTGGTCTTGAGCCTCAGCCCTTCTCTAAACAACTTTGAAGATAAATAAGGACATCTACACATATGGTCTAATGCCAATGTTACCATGCCGTTTGGAGTCAGGCCTTTTATATAATTTGAGAACAAAACAGGTAACATTTTTAAAGCCAATATCTAAGCCCAACACAAATGTTTTTCAGATGATCAACTGATCAAACTATTTTGGAAATAAATAAGAGTAGGCGTTAAGTACAAATTAAAATGCTGATTTAGAGCAGCATATTGCATTTTGGAGAAATGCAATTAAAACTCACCACAGTCTAAATACATTTCAGCCTGCCAGTGGCACTGCTTTGAATACAATACTTTCAGTAGATTTAGTATGTTGGCCATGATTGCTTTATGGATCATCTAATAAAGAATTCATGCTGAGAGCAGTCACCACGTAGCACAGCTAGAGCTGACCGAATATCAACACATATCACTGTCAAATGAAACATTATATTGACGATGCCATCAGCAACACCTGGATATTATCTGCTGGTCAGAACCTAGTTGTGGGGCGGTTTAACAAAGCAGTATAATTAGGAAATGGACAACAAGACCATCACTGCTAAAAAAAAGCCTATTGACCATAAATTATATGGGGGGTGCTTATTTGCTTAACACTAGCACCCCTGCCTGTTATTGACGACTGAGTAATGTAGCACTGCTGGTGAATAATTTACTTTCTTTCCTTCTTCCTACACCCATTCCAATCTGTCTAAATGCTGAGTGTGTTGTGTGTGTGTTTGTCTGTTGGTGGCTGTGTGTGTGTGTGTGTGTGTGTGTGTGTGTGTGTGTGTGTGTGTGTTTGCTAACCTTCTGAATTTTCTTGCTGAATGCTTGAATGAATGATGAATGCTTGCCTCCGCAAAATGTGCTGTTTGTATTTACATATTTGATGGGCTTTATGTTTTTGCATGAGTGCATAAATCTGTATGTGTCCCATGTTATTTTTGTGTCGTATATAATAAATCCTGTTTCTGTGTGTGCGTGTGTGTGCACGTGTGTGTGTGTGTGTGTGTGTGTGCTCGTGGCTGTGTGTCTTCACGTCCGTGGGCAATATGTGTATGTGTGTGTGGGCGTGTGTGTGTGTGTGTGTGTGTGTGTGTGTATGTGTGTATGTGTGTGTGTGTGTGTGTGTGTGTGTGCTCGTGGCTGTGTGTGTTCACGTCCGTGGGCAATATTTGTATGTGTGTGTGTGGGTGTGTGTGTGTGTGTATATATGTGTGTGAGTGTTATTTCTGTATGCGTTGTAAATCGAATCAGATCATCAGATGCATATCTTACATCAGACGCATAGTCACCCAATGCTTTTCCTGTGTGCCTCTTATCTCCCACGTACTCTCCGCGCCCCCCCCACCCCCCCAGGCATGACGTGCCAGGCCCGGAGCTCCTACCTGGACACGGAGGTGCTGTGGGGCTACCGCTTCACGCCAGTGCTCTCCCTGGAGAACGGCTTCTACGAGGTGGACTACAACAGCTTCCACGACATCTACGAGACCAACACGCCGTCCTGCAGCGCCAAGGAGCTGGCCGCCAAGCTGAGGGAGGCGCCGCTACTGCCCCAGCTCTCTGCGCTCCCCGCCGCCACCACCCCGGACGCCAAGGTCTTCCCCCCGGACCGCCCGCCCGCCAAAGACCCCCTGTCCCAGGCCGAGGACAAGGAGGACGGCGAGGCGGGCGGCGGCGGCGGCGAGACCAACGGCTCGGCAGGCGCTCTGGAGGGGCAGCCCCTGACCGATGGACTGACTGACTGACGGGTCGATGCATCGATTGATCGCGGTCACGCGCGCAGATGACACACACACACGCGCGCGCACACACACGCACGCACACACACGCATACACACGGACAAATTCCCACGGAGAGACTGGCGGACAGTTCGTTGCTTCATCGAGTCAATGGCCCGCTTGTTCCATCGCATCGCTTGGAGAGACTTGGTACTCAAGCAGAGAACTCTCCCCCCCCCCTCCCCATGCAATACTCTTCTACTAGGGTGTCAATCTATAGTATAGATTGGTTTTGTAGATCACAACAGACTACACGTATAGAGCGACATGCTTATAACTATAATTTACTCTTTCTTGGTCCTTGGTTGGTTGGACCATATTTTTATAATCGTATAAACAACCACGTATATTAACTCGAGTTGTATATTGTGAACTTGGGCTCGGCTAGTAGACGTGAGAGAGCACATCGGGCTTGTCAAGTGTGTTGATTCAGCTTCATCGCCTCAAACTCATAAACAGACTATTGACACTTGCTGCTCCTTGTTCCTCCTTGACCCCTATATAAAGAATAGTTGGAGACATGTGGAAAATAATGAGTTCCTACCCTCTTCTTATTTAAAAACGTTTTCGAGACGGGCAACCCACCCCCCCCCCCCCCCCCGGGTCTTTTTTATGGTACCTTTTGCCGGGGGGGGGGGGGGGGGGGAAACTGTTGTAGGCAGCCTCGTTGATGGTTAGCGCTTAGCGCCATCTAGCTAGCTTTGCTATGTTGGAATCATTCGCACAGGGTACGTGGTCAGTCAAGCAGACATCAACTTATTGTTGCCCATTTAATTATGTCGCAGGCTCACTTGGGACTTTCAACCATACACACGACTGATCTCTGTAACCCTGATGTAACAAGCTGCTGTAGTACCTCATTTTGAGCTCATGATCAGGGTTTGAAATGAATACCATAGTCTCTACTCACTGAAGACATCAAAGCTTGACCTGTGGTTGGTTTCCAAGGCTATTCCACCAGATGAACAGTTTCTCCAGGTAGCCCGTCAGTATTTGCCTGTTCTATTGCTCCGTTATTCTATTATGAAAACTGTATTTTTGCTTAGGAAAAAAAAAAGTGATATTAAATTTCCTTCTCTTCATGGCCGGTTGACTGAAAGGTTAGTTTCACACCCTTTTTACGATACATGAAGCACAATTTTCCAAAAGGTGACCTGTGATGCATGCCAGGCAAATAAACACTGCTTAATTAACATGTAGTCTTTAAATATTTATATTAAATATTTAATTCAACTACAATTTGAAATATGCCTGGTTTTGTTCACATGGATTATTAGAATTTAATTTCCAGAATACCACTCAAGCCTTTTGTTTTTAGGCTAACAAGGATAATGGTGAATGGATGATGATGATGATGATGATGATGATGATAAGACGGTGATCTCAGGAGCCTTAAACTTTAGATATGTCTTTGAAAGTAGTCATGTGACCGTATGCTGTCTTTGAACGTTCAAACGACTACCCCTCCTGCACTAGCTTGGTGACAACTGAAACTTGAATTTGCATATGATTATGTCGAATCAGAAAATGAGACCTTGCCACTTCCAGCAATCGGCTGCCTTTTACGCTGCTTCGTACCCACAGCTATGAGACGTAGCCCGTCAACTAATGCTTGTTCAGCACTTAATGCAGCAGAACCAGCTGTTAAAGACCATGGCAAGCGATCCTGTTATTGCTCTTTATCTCATTGTGGTTGTTATTTTTATTTTGACCGTATTGGTGTGCATATGTACAAACAAAGGACTTGGATTTTATTTTGAAAACATCTGCATTTATAATGGCTTCACTATACGTGACAGGGTTTTTGACATATGCCTTGTAAAAAAAGGAATTTGCGCAATATTGGCCGCCTCCCACTAATTCATATTCAACACACAGTTGATGGTATTTCATGCATGGGATAAAGTGACAGCAATAAACGGAGAAGGAAAAAAAAATACAAATGTGTTCTTTCAACAGGGAAACAGAACTCATGAATCCACCTTGTTCTGTCAAAGATCCTATTGTTTTAAATCAACTTCAGCATTGAAGAACCTTGCCTGTGATGCAAGGTTCAGCAGCTCTTTTTTCGACACTTTGGGGAAATGATTCCACTACCGTTCCTTTGTTCTTCCACCGACGCGTGAAGGGAGATCTGGTGTCACAACACTGTGAGGCTATAGCTGAGATGGAATGTGTGACACTGTTTGAAGAGAAGGAAAGGGAAATGACAGCGTCTTTCTTTTTTGCAGTTTTTTTTTTCATTCGTATATATTATCATCTGATATAAAAATGCAATTTGACAATTCTTGACTTAATGGTATTTCGCTCCTGTTATGGTTATATAAAGCTAAACTATCATATGCCCCATACGGTTCGCCTGTTGAGTCTCTCTGGTCTTAAAGCTGCAGCTAATGAATCCTTACAGACCGCGACCACACAGCTGGGGACTTTGTTGGGTTTGCAACCTGTTCAATGGTTAATTAAAAAAAGGCTCACAGTGCGAGCCACACGCCAGCCCGGTCGTCCCATGGCCTCAGGCTACAGGGATTTTAACCTTCCCGTTGAGTGCGACCAGGAATAAACCAAGCCAGGGAGAAAAAAAGAAAAAAAACCAACCACAAACCCGGTTGACGGGACCTGTGAACCGATGTGTCAACACATATTTGCTTTACAGCGGGCTACATATGTCGCTGGTCCCACACAGCGGTAGTGAATAGCCTGTCTGTTCGTGTTGCGGAAACAGCCCGTGACAAGCAGCCTTTTGTTGATGGCCCCCTCTCCGTTCCGCCGCCGCCGCAGAGCTCGTCACCACGGTAACAATGTGTTTTATTGCTGATCCTGCCGGCGGTACATCATCATATCCCGATTAATGTCAACGCCGGGAGTATTGTGGTGCTGCAACACAGGTGATCCTGTGTGCTGTGGAAACATGGGTGCAGCGTCACCCCCATCTTAACCCCTTGCCGAAATCTCTGCTATGCAGCAAATCGCAGCGCCGACATGGCTGGCTCGCGGTAAAGGTGCGTTCAGACATATGGTGGCTTTCCCGGGCCGCAACAGGAGCACGCCGCATGCATGATTGCCTCTCACAGACAACGGGCTAATCGTTGCTTAGAGACGGGGCTGGGGCACCTTGCCAAAAACACACAACAAACAGCTGCTTTGTGAGGGAAAGAGCAGTGTTCCTGGTATTAAAAAGTACTCAAACTAACCCCTCCTTATCCTCATCGGTAGCTTGATCGGTACCTTAAGTAGCTTGAGGAGATGGGGACTGATCACCAAAGTCCTCACGACATGAAAATCTTAATCCGGCATGAGACATGGCACCTGTCTTATCAGCAACAAATGACAATAATGCCAGAATGGAAGCAAAACCGGTCATTGTAGCTCTCCAGATGCACACACTCTGGACTCACAGCCTAGGAGGCAGGGAGAGATTGGCAGTCTGGCACTGATTCTATAGCCGGCCCCAGACCCCAACCAGTGCTCCTCATCAACTGAATAATCTCAACAGTCTCAAGTGTTGACTGATGATTTGTTCCTGCTTCACCAGCAGCCAGCCGTGGTAAGCTCATTGCACCACGGTGTGTCCTGACCAGGGTATCCACGTTTAGGCAGTGTGATTTCAGTTTGGTGGCAAACCATTCCATCTCCCACCTTCTTATAGACCCCAAATCTGAAAAGAACATGGCCCTTCCTACTTGGGTTGTTTCCTTAGCATTGAGTGGATATCCATGTTCTCCTTCCCAGAGATATAGAGCTCTTTACATGTCACCCATACAACCTATGAAGGGAGAGATTGGGCTTCTCCTCCAGGGGCTGGAATGATTTGGTGCTTAGGTTAAGGACGGGTCTGAACAGGTGGTGAGGAGACCAGGAGGCATGCTTCTATACGTGGTTTAAAGACTTGCTTTATATGCAGAAACATCCTTTGTATCTATCTTCTCTACGCTGGCTCGATGTGTGCTGCCATTATGCCATTCTGTTAGAGGTCCTGCTTGTTCGACACTCATGAAACAAAATGTACATGACTAGTATCAATCTAGACTAACTAACTAGCTAGCCATCAGGTGTGTGTAGCTAACCAAAGTTGCATTTCAGTGGGGTTTTCCCTGCAGGTGTAGCAGGGATTGGTACGACCCCAGAAGATGACAATGACAGGGTGTCATTCTTGCATCCAAGAATGTTGTCATAGTTTTAGGTTGCTCCTTGTATGTCAGTAGCCCAGCTGTGCGCACCATTCACTGCTCTTGTCTGACAGCAGATGAGGCACTTTTGTCACCATTTCGAGGAGATTTGTGAAAGCAACCAAGATGTGTAATGGGGAGATGACAGCAGACAAAGGCTCTGTCTGGATAACATACCATACATTGTTGAAAATCAGTTTTATGCTACATGGCGATGTGGAGGAAAATTCTAATTAGTACAATGAGCTCAATCACCCTAAAACAGGTAACATACATTTTTAAGGCAGCCTATTGGTCAAAGTGGCATCTGGAAGCTAAATCCTGACTGGCTAATGAGTACATTCAAGTTTCACTATTGTGTTAGTGTTGGAGAGGAAAATAGATGTAAGTGGAGTCTCAAAGAGCAAAGCTTATGGAAAATATTAGTAATCCCTCATCTTTTGAATCACTATATATTTGTCTTTGTAGTGTAATTTACTCTGACTTCACATTGCCAATCAATTATTAAATCTCCTGCCGTGTCTTTCCCAATTTTCCAATTCTGCCAACGCAGAAGTATAACTTACTATTTTCTTTATTATTATTATTATTTGTATTTTCAACAGCATGTGTCAGAGCTTGCATGAACAAATCACTCCCACACCCCCATTCACATAGCAAGATTAAAAACATTCTAAAAACAGGGTATTTTTTAGGCATGCATAATCTGAGATTTCTACACAGTATGACAATTCTGAAAGAAGGCATTGATAGCCAGTAACACAAAAAAAACACAATGCAAATACATCAACTCTTCCACTCCCAAATTTAAACATTTATCTCCATATTCTTACTGTTGCTTGTCTCATCAAATGTATTTCCTTTGTCCTTGCACTCTGTGACATCATATGTATCCATTTGCATAAGAAACCTTTTGTCATTACAGAAAGATGATCCTGTCTTTGCTGGAATGTCATCTGTTCTCTGTGTTCTCATGGGAATAAACATGATATGGCCAAAAGAACTGCTGTTCGGATTAGAAATTATACATGCATGAGAAGGTGTACATGTGTGTTTGTGTGTGTGCGTCTGGGTCTGTGTTTGTGTGTATGTTTGTGTGTGTTGAGGGTCCACATATGGACCTATTACATGTCAAAAGTTTGGGACAGGCTATTGTTGCTTACATCAAAACCCTGAGGGTAATTGTTGTGAGCAAACAAGCAAGGCTTCATTCTGTATGTGTTGGAGCGTGACAGAGCCATAGATTCTACATTGGGCCTTGGGTGGAACTGCTAATTGTACAGGCCGTACAAGACGATTTGCTGTGCAGCAACTCATTAATCAAAGTAAGGTAACAATTAGTGTGTAACCCAACTGCCTCACTCAAGCGTTGGGACAGTAATTATTTTCCCAGTATGGAAATAAAAAAAATGAAGAAACATACTACCGCGTATTAGACCTAATATAAATAAACAAAGAAGTCTTCTCAGGATACACCATTTTCCACAGTAGGCAGTTAAATATTAAAATGGATTAACACATTGGGAATAGAGGTTCTACTCTAGCCCAGAGTCTTTCTGATACATGAAGAC
This sequence comes from Molva macrophthalma, assembly GCA_027123675.1. Classification (NCBI taxonomy): domain Eukaryota; kingdom Metazoa; phylum Chordata; class Actinopteri; order Gadiformes; family Lotidae; genus Molva; species Molva macrophthalma. The sequence goes on along the minus strand of JAOPJO010000054.1, from coordinate 11,835,059 downwards.
ATTGTGCGCATGTAAACACAAACACACACAAACCTCACAGACATAATCCCATTTGGTCAGTGCTCACAAGTAAACTACACCAGTGGTCAGAGAAAGAAACGTGTTTCATTTTTGATTCATGTGGGAGCCGTGTGCCATAGAAATCCATTGATTCATGGCAATTTGCTGTCAAGGCTATTTTCGTCCAAGCTATTCAATTTGAGACCTAGATCGTCGGCCAGCTGACAATCTCTGATTCAGACCTGAATAATGTAGGATGATGAATATAAAGGATGTATTGAAAGGTATATTAAAAGAGGAGCTTCAAACAGGTATGTCTGTGCAAAACATCTTACTGTGAGAAAAGTAAAACAGGGATTGTCAAAGACTATTAGTGGCTACATGACCTTGATGTTCCTAAGCAATTGCTATTTTTCATTGCTGACTAACACCGCTTCCGCTTCCTCCCTCCTAAATAATGCAGAGTCATGCCAAAGCACACAGGCCGTTAACGCCAGTGTGGTCACACCAGAACCGTGTATATCAGACAGAGAGCTTAATGTCTCGGTTTAATGCGCTGGGAAAATTGTCATATTTTTCTCCTTCTTTTCAACATCTGCGTCAGCATAAAGAGTGGGCTGTCGCTGTCTCTTCTCTCTCTCTCTCTCTCTCTCTCTCTCTCTCTCTCTCTCTCTCTCTCTCTTATCTCACTCCTTTCTCTCTCTCTATCTCTTCTTTCTCTTCTCTCTCTCTTTTTTTCTCTCTCGCTCTTATTTCTCTTCTCTCGCTCTCGCTCTCTCTTCTCTCTTCTCTCTCTCTCTCTATCTCTCCCTCTCCATCTCTCCCTCTCACACCCTCACTGGCGCTGACTGGCTAACCCCATCAAACAGATCCCACGTAGAAGCCGCAGATACAAGCCCACGCGCAGACACACCATAAGGCACAAATACGGACATAAACAAGCAGAGGGACTTGGCTGTTGTTTCAGGAACCAAGCGTATCTGTTTCTCTTCTGCTTTGTTCTGAATTAATGGATTCATCAGTGCTGATAGTGCTGCTATATATAAAATATGCATATAATTAGAATGAAATGAATTATATTTACCATTTAGTCATTTAGCAGAGGTTTTGATCCAAAAAACGTACAGTGATGCCATTGAGGAGCAGGTAGGGGTCAGACATCTTGTTGAATTTGACCTAAGATTGGCTCCAAAACCCAGAACCTTTGGGCTGGGGGGCCAACACCCTACCCACTGGACTATCCTGCCCCCACAACCTGTGTCACTATGGCTATTTTTTCTTCATAAATCGCCATAAATCTTCATAAACGTGTGATGAAGGCAGCCTCGGCTAGCATCAGGTGTTGGTGTGCGTACAGGTAATGCATGAGGGATAAGCACTCCATCTTTTAGAGGACATGTGTTTAGGTTCGGCTGATACACAACAACATGTCGACGGACGGTTGCATTACAGAGAGATTAATATATATTCATTATTAATTAATAGAGATTAATACATCCTCCCAAAAATTACAAAATACAAACAACTTAAATAAGTAAATATACATATGTTCGGTTACACTTTGCAATAACGGTACATTACTTCATCAGTTTCATCAGGTACATTTCTTCATTAGTTAATGCAGTAATAAACATTATTATATAGCATATATAGGGGTTAGGGTTAACCTTTACCCTATTAAATAATGTATATTATTGTGTATATGTATATTAATACTTTAGTAAACATTAACACCATTACCTTAGTTAACATGAACACCATTAGTAAACATGAACACCATTAGTAAATGATTGCTAGACCATTAGCTAAGTGTTAATTAACAGTTAGCTAATGCTTATTACTGCAATTAAAACAAATGTTAATTACTGGTTAATTAATGTATCCTTATTGTAAAGCGTTAGCACATACACATATAACGCTATTATACAAAATGAATATCATATCTCAAAAGGAAACCATGAACAATTAATTCCCAGGGTCGATGGTGGCAGACAGACAGAGAAACAGGTGGTAAAGCAAACAGACAGGCGGGCAGAGAGCTTTGATATCATGCAGCAACAGCAGCATCAGCACCACACCGGTGTACTCTTTGAAGTTTGCCTGATTCCGGTCTTTGATAAAGAAGTCAACACGGTCAGGCCTGCATATTCCCTCTGAGCCTGCTGAGCCAACGACCTGCGATGCATCACTTCAACATGGGGAGCATACTTTATAAAGTATATACCCTGACTTTTGCCTCTCTCTACATTGCATCAAAGCAATAGTCCAAGCGATAGAATAGCCAAAGAGAATTCCAAAATAGTTTTCAAAATGTGTAGGAAAATGTGTTGAATGGCTTCACAATTTTGCTGTAGGATGCATAGACACATGTTATGCCTTATTATGGCTAGTGCTCATTACGACGGTTACAGTTGCTTTAATTGACAAAAACAAATGATGAACCACTTTCCAAGTTCTAACTTTGAATTTGTCAAGAGAAAAATGATTCATGTAGTATAATCGTTAAATAAACATGCTTCCAAAGAAACAGGAATGGAGTAAATGTGAATAGCTTACCATGAGTAAGTACAATAACCCAAAAATGGCTGTAACACACTAACTGACCATGTGCCATCTGAGTGTGTGTGTGTGTGTGTGGGGGGGGGGGGGGCACTGCCGGTTCATTAGCGCTGCAGTCAAACATGAAGCTAATTTAGCGCTAAAGGGGAGGGTACATCATAGAAGCACTGTTTAAGTCAAACTGTGTGGATATCCCTGACTCACCACTCTGCCACAAGAACCAGCATTGCAGCACAGGCCCGGGATGTGGAATCATCTGTTTTGGAATTCTATCTTTTTTTGACGACGTCTGTCATTTTCTGTTTACCAGGGAGGACCCCTCAGAGTGCAGCTGTCAATACCTTCTGTGATGCATGTAGTGCCTGACCACCAGGTGCTGTGGCTCCATGAAGACAATAAAAGGCAACAGGCACCAGGATGGCAGTTACAGAAATGATTTGTTTTCTTCTCTTTGTTAATAGTATTATTATTTCTACGAGCACTGCAGATGTTTCGTTAAGAACATAATGTCATTGTCATTTGTTTTAACTTCTCCTCATCCAACCTTTCATATCCTGCTGCTGACATTCAAAGAGGTGACCTCAACAGCCAGCAGCAGAATGTTTCTCCACAGCATCCCTACACACCCGCTGCTCAGGTTTGAAAATACTATTTATGTATTATTTCGCCAATTGTGCTCTTTTCGTCTTTTTTTCTGTCGGGTTATGATGCATTGCAGTAATTGGTTGGGAATGACGCATGCATTTGAACTCCAGTCGGATACCATCCCTGTTAAGGATCTTGGGGTGTGTAGGAGTCTTTGTGAGACGAGAGAGTTTTAAGCATGCACAATTCCGCAGTCCTAGGCAGACATGTTTACAAACATTGCAAATATAAATAAAGGAAAATCTTTCTTCCACCAGATTTTGTGGTGAATCAAACAAATAAACATATAATAAAACAAGAAATTCCTGTCTCTTTCTCATTACTTTCAATGCAATATTGATGTATCTGATCCTGTACACTGTACACACCCACGCCCATCACAATATGAAATGCAAACCTCTTAAGCCTCTAGATCGGGTTTCCTCTCCATGCTGATGGTTATCTCATCATGTGAGTGAAGGGTGCACTGCACATATGATGGGAATGGGCAGAGTTACAATTTAACATAATTGCCATTAGGCATTCCCATAGATAATCTCTGCAAAGTTTCAGGAAGTGCTCCACCCCCTGGCAACCCTAGAGAGATCCCACATCAATGGCTGAATCCATAGTTCCTCCCATAGTTTGCTCTAAATGAAGACATCATTGAGCTTGCTTTGGAAACTATTATCAGGCTGTAGACCTACCTGTTCTCCATTTGTTCTGCTTGCTTCACTGGCAGGGAGGCCAATTATTATGGGTGTTGTTTGAATCACTCACTGCCACTGTGTGTGAGGCGGAGTGAAACAACACACATCACTAAGCACACATGATTAATGGTCTGACCTTTATGGTTTGATTCATTTCAATAAAACCAGTGATTCATCAATTGTTCTTATGGTATGTGCTATGGGATATTCTTATTTTATATTTCTATTATTTTTGATAATTCTTATGTAGAATGTGTATAATTTGCATCCATGATTTTTCAATTGAATGCAGTGACAAAAGAGAAAAGACAAGATCAATTATTTATTTGCTTTCATAAAATGTAAATTTGAAGTATAGGCACGATCAGAGAACTGCTGCAATTGTTTTCATAACTCTTTGCAGGGGCTTAAAGGTATCATTCCACGAGAAATCGTTTATACTTGCTCCTTTCGAAATACGATAGGTCACTCTGAGTTGCATATGCATGCTGCA
>JAOPJO010000054.1:11800647-11814860 GCA_027123675.1 Molva macrophthalma | reverse complement strand
ACACACACACACACACACACACACACACACACACACACACACACACACACACACACACACACACACACTCTAACCCTTGATATTGAACAGTTAGTTTACAAAGATAAAGAAAGGGATACTACATGGTCTGGTCCCCCCCCCCACACACACACAGACACACCTCGGCCTGCTCTCGGAGACACTAGTGAGCAGGGAGGTGTGATCAGAGGGGGGCCCCTCTGTAGCCAATAGCCTTGTTAACATTCCACACCGTAGCATCAGGGAGGGGGACAGGTCATAGATTAAAAGGGGTCTCCCTTGAGGTTCAAACCTACTGTATGCATTTCTAATGGAGCCCAGTTCGTCTTCAGCAAGCTTTGCATACACTGGTGCCAGGTGAGTTGAGCGTGAATCCATACACGCCCTGCAGTGTATCTCAATATGAGCAGCCTAACCAATCCCACTGGTAGGCGAGCATAGTATGCATGCACGTTGGCAATGCTCTGGAGCCAAAAGCGGAGCTCAAGGTAGGCTGCACTACCGGACAGGAGGAGGGGGGGGGGGGAGTGTATGGTAAGTATGCATATCACAACCGTCTGACCTGGTTGTTTTTTTCTTTCCCCCTCAGTTGTATGTATTGTAAACCGCCTGCCCTTCCACCACCTCCCACTCCATTATGTAACTGGGGGGCAGGTTGCGTAAAGGGAAATGAACAAAGCCTGACGCAAATGGCATGACGCAATTATTTTGTCTCACTTCACTCACCGTTGACACAAAACAAATCCAAAACGATGGGCTCCTTGTTAGTCAGATGATGAAAAGGCCAGGTGTGTGTGTTGGGGTACATTATGAATTATATAAATGACATAAGGGTGCTAAAAGGGCCATCGTTACCCTATTACCACCGTATGTTACGCAAAGCTTTATTTAGTAGATGGGGAATGCAGGAGGCCGCATCTGCAGCTTTCTAATGGGTGCTACGGGCATGACTTCCGTTACTTATCCTCCTTAATAACTACACTGCGTGTACCAATGGTGGTAACCATCATTAACACCAGTCGCTAGTGGCAAATGAAGGCCTACATCAGTCAGTCTGAATAAACAGCACTCAGCGATGCGCTAGTTTTCCAGATGTGCGCATACGGGCTATTCCGTCCCATGCATGAAGCGGGCGTTTTTGTGCTCTTCCATCACCTAAGGCAATCCAATTCCAGTTGCTGCATTCCTACCTCTTGTGCAATGCAGTTCTACAAATTGTAGCACTGCTCCATCTAGTGGCGACAAAGTTATTGCATGTCCTGAAAATGACAGATTTTGATAGATTAATTTTGATAGATTAAGATGGACATGAAAGACCATGAAAACATTTGTTTATTAGAAAAACTCACTTTTGTTTCAAAGTTCTATTTAACAATATACAATATTTAATAATGTATTATATCCAGTAGTAAAATTTCCCCAAAACATGAAAAAGATTTTTTTTATATAAATAGTCAAAGTCTGCAAAATATGCATATTTCTGCATATTTTTAATTGGGATGCTGTCTCTCTTAGAAAAATATCCGTCCCAAATTCAGTAGCCTATGAGTGACAACACAACATTAATATTCAGAGGAATAGATAAGTGTTTTTATCAAATGCAATAGCAGCTTTCAAGTCAAATTCAATAAGTTAAAATTGCGCCGTAGAAATCAGTTGGCAATACAAAATTTCCCTTTTGATATGTTCATTTACAGAAGGACACCCATAGCCCAAGTCAATTATGTATAATACCTCTGAAAGTCGGGAAAGTCAAGCTTTCTCAAATAAATACACATGCATTTTTGCTTTCAGATTCTGAGTATGTTAAGCACGTTATGCTATTCAAACTTAACAATTTACGGCCAGCAATTCCAGCTAATTCTCACAACTACTGCTTGTCATTACTGCAGTTTCTTATTACTATTTCACAGATGCTTTTATCCAAATGGGCTTCCAGTGTTTTTTTAGACATGTCATTAAGGTGTAAGTAGGAGTCAGGCATCTTGCACAAGGATGCCTATAGGTACAATTACATTTCATTTACATTCAGGGCATTTAGCGCTTTTATCCAAAGTGACTTACAATAACTACATTTGTCAGAAGAAAGATAAACAATAGATCACTGTCGGCACAGTAAGGATGTTCATTGAACAAGTGGCAAGCACTTACAATTGCTTGGTTAACCCATTCCCCGTATACAACAAAGATAGGTATGATAAGATGCTAAGTACTATTTTTAAGTGCCAGGACGTACAAACATACAATAAGTGCGTAAGCGGGGTGTTTATCGGAGAGTGAAGGAGGAGGGGGGGGGGGGGTAAGGAGGGAGGCTATGCAGAGTCCAGGTGAACTCTGAACAAGTGAGTCTTGAGTCTCTTGCAGAAGCTGGTGAGCGTCTCTGCAGTCCTGACATCGGCAGGGAGCTCGTTCCTGCAACAGGTTGTTACTGGAATAAAGCCCAATGTCAATAAGTTATCTGAATTGTTCAGGAGAGTCACACCCAAAATCCCAAAACAAAAACGTATTTTATGTAATAAAATTGCATACAAAATGATTAAAACATTTGCAATAGAGTTAGAGTACTTCTCATCTGTCAACCAAGTGGTATTTAAAAGCCAATTCAAATGATACAAGGATGAATCCAATAGAAAGTTTACATTCCAGGGTTGTAAGCTCAAAGAGTTAATCAGTTCTGATGTTAAGGGTTAGGGTTAACCCTTAACCCCCTAACCCTTAGTGTCACAAATGTGGATGCAGGTTAACAATGGCTCCCAAATCCTCCAGCGTTTTTAAGGCACCGGCTTCATTGTTGACATCATGTGTAGAATCCTGGAATTGAGGATTACGGTCAGTATTTCCTTGATTCTTTCAATATGTACATCCAGCACAGTCAAGGAAGATCATCACCCACCTTCATCTGTTTAATTGTATCGTATCCAAAGTAGTGGATTGGATCATTTTGGTTTTTGAACGAGGGGTATCCGAAACCAGCAATGCGAACCACATCACAGAAGTTTAGAGCCACAAAAATGGCCAACATCCCTGTGGTTGGATGCACTGTCTTCAGAAAAAAAAAAAAAACATTTATATATTTATATTTTTAAAAAAAAACATTGCAAAAAGCCAGTTCTTTTACAGAATACAAATGGACTGTTGGTAATGACATGACTCACATGAACTGTACAAATCACACTCACACTTCGTAAACATCGATAGCTAATATTTGTTCTGCCACTAGAGGTCTCTGGACGATTACAGATTTACAATAACAGACCCGCTCTACTGTTGTCGACGTTGTGCTTTCTCCGATATAAATAAAAGCTTGCAGATCGGTTGAGTCAAGGGGATCTTTTAAAAGTGTATATGAGTAAACCATATTTCTGCCTTAAATGAAAACAGATACTTTGTAGTATTCACCAACTGCAGATAATTATCCATGTTGTTTGCTGTTTCACTTACTGTTAATAAGTAGCCATGTTCACAGAGGGAGATAAAGAGAATCAGTTCCAAATAGTATTCCTTGTTCCATTCCCAACCAAGAACCAAGATAAACTCCATCCCATCACACCCAAACCCTTGTCGGCCCTGGGGGAATACCCCATCTTACTGGTGGGTGTACAGTGTTTACAACAGGCCTGTTTGGTTCTCAGTTATTCCAGTAAGGCCTCAAACAGAGATGCAAGGCCTTACATATTTCCCGAGACATTGCATGTTCAACCAAAGCCTTTGGACAATCTTTTGGGATTTCAAAAAAATAATAATTGATAACAATATAAACAGGTTTTTGTAGTTTCTGTTAAGACACAATGGAGTGTTTGTGGATGAATCAGACTGATTAGAATCTGGGGCTGGTTGAGGTTGCACACCGGTTGTTCATTGAGCAAACAATATGCACCAGCAAAACCAGCCCTCACCACCCACACTCAAGGGAGAGCAGCTGAGCTTCACAGTTCACAACCCACCTGATCCAGAGGGTTTTTATCCCCATTACAGCCCCCTAACTGCATGCTACAAGCCGAGAACATGGCCTTGTCGCTGTAGCAACACGTTAACAGTGCGTCGGAATGCATTGGACGACTTTATAATGAGACGGAATTCTGTGCGTTATGGAACACATCCGTACCAGCGGCCAATAACGAGGCCACAACGACAACTGGGCCAAGTAACAGAACGTGTGTTGTAACCTGCAAACCACGGACGATGTAGTGGAGGAAAGTCTTGGAATAGGCCAAACGTATGAAAGTCAGAGAGGCTGTTTAGTGTTGTGGATGCAGTGCATGGAGAGCTGTGTGCCCGTTTTGGTGAGCGCTGCCTGCCTTGGACCCAGAGGCCGACAGAGAGAACTTTATGGATATAGGTAAAGCAAAACCTTTGCTGGAGCCAACGGGTGCTAAATTGGTTGAATCTGACTACATTGTGTGCCGACTGTTCCTTTTCAACAAACGCTGAAGGTAAACTTCCTCCAGATGATAGAAAATGGACATTGAGTAACATGTTAAGCACATTCAGCGGTGCCCTGTAAACAATGGCCAGTGCGATGAAACTGCGATGAAAAATGCTGTGACACTAGGCGCATCAACAGTTACGTGCAACACATTATTTTCCCACACTCAAATACATTTCTTGGCAGAGCATGCTTGACAAACGAAAGGCCCACCTCATCCAACTTGCCCTTAGCAGGAGATTCAGAAACGAATGGAAAGGGTACAGTTGTTTTCATTGCTGTACTGAACGTGCACCTGCAGTGGTGTCAATTATGCATTTGATGTGACACTGACATGCAATCTATGGGTGGTAGTTGACTGTGTGTGGTTGATTTCCTGCTTAAATTGTTTGCGACTACTATAGTATTAAAGTAAGTTGGCTTATAGCGGGCCATGTTCACAGAACAATGTAGCCCGCACATTGCTGGAACATTTCCCCAGTAACGATAATATGATACGGCAACATTGTTAATGGCAGGTAGGCTATTGAATTCACAGGGAAACTGTCGTTCCATCGTCTTCATTCACGACTGGTATTTTTGAATGCTACAAGTTAAAGCTTGCAAGTGTAGTACAATAGTTTGAATCTTAGGCTCCATGACGTTGTCTCCACGACTAAAAAACATGATGGTGAAGCAGCAACATTGGGGGGCCAGTGGCCCCCTGGCCACCCTAGTTTCTGTACATTTATTTGAAAACTGGTTGCAACGTCTATTAATTATGACACGAAAAAACGTAACCTCGCCACACCGTGGTAGCATATGGCCTTACAACAAACGTGTCACTTAGGGTCCAGCATTCAGCCTAGAACCAAAGATGTTTAAACATTACACTTATGCCTAAATCATCATGATACATCAAAACATTCATGTGGAATAAAAACACCCTACATCCTCCCCATACAAGCTGCGAGCAAAAAAATGAAACTGGCACAGCCAGTTCCTGTGTTGAAACGGTCTGCCACTGCAGGATGTGCACCGTGCTGCAAACATTGCCTCATAACACATACTGCCAACATGTACACTTCCCTAAGGGTGGGGTGTTAATATTTACGTTGGGCTTAGTAAGAACTAGTTTGTGTGGTACATCCCGATTCTATTTAGTAATGTGCCAGGATGTGTGGTGCACTGCGGACGGATCGCCCTGTAACCGCCGATGTAGAAACTACCAGTTACCTTCCTAACTAGTCCGAGTCCTTCACTTGAGGGGACGCCATCATTACACTGTTCAAATCCATGCACAGCTAGCAGGCCTACAGCTGTAGGCGTACAGCTGCAGAGCTCTATTCTACTGAATAGAGCTCTGCAAAATACAAATGAATCAATGAACATAATTGGCCTTATTGTGACTTTGGTTATACCATTTGGACATGTGTTATATTGAGTTTCATGTTGAAGTTTTTCTGACTATAAAATGACGGTTATAGCTGATTACAGTAGGCTACCGTGACCTACAGGTGACCAGTGTAAGAAAATCAAGTGTTCAGAACAAAAACGCTACATCTACCTTTAGTCACCTTTACCATTGCATATTTGTAATAAAAGGTTGTAGCACAAGTGCCATGTTCAATATAGTTGGGATCTAGACAAATCACATGAGACACCCAAATTGAGTGTTACACAAAGGAATGTAGTTTAATTGAAGTTGCCGACTTCTCTGGACTTTCTCCTGTCATCTGGCCTTTCCATAATGTCAGCTGCAGATGGCCCAGCGCTATAGGGCTGGCCCACCGTAGGATCCCTGCCTTCCCACTGTGCCATGTTCTCCGTCACAAACCAGTTTTGTTTGTATTTGAACGTTCAAAAGCATAACACTTTCACATAAAAAAAAGGGGAGAACATGTTGAACCGAAACAACATATGGCTGGTTCCATGTTCGAAAACATCCTTACCCAACCCAAAATAAGCCAGCTTCTCAGGGAGGTTTCTCATGGGCCAAGTCAAATATTGTTTGCCAACATGATAAATGCGTCAAATGACAGTCTACCCCCAAATACTTCGAAGGAATAGATGGCTAAGGAGGGGGTACAACTTTTCTAAAGTCGGAGCCTTAAAGAGTTATGTCTGCTTTGCAACCCATAGGATCTGTCCTACTGATGACCTAGCTGCTCTTTTCCAGGTCCATTAAGGGAAACGCAGTGCTGCTTGCATGTGAAGAGGTTGTAGCTTTTCAATGTAACTGTGCTGTTGTCCTACACCATCAACAGTAACAAAGCATGGACGTCAATTCCTTTGACAGTACCGCGAACAATAGCGTAAGTGATGCTGAAACACAGGTTGGAGAATATTTCTGCATCTATTAGATATCAAGCTCTTCAAAACCTCTTGATCTGAATCGTGCTTTAGACCCAATACCCTTGGTTTCTTTAAGACTACAGACCCTTCTGGTGGAAACATACTTTTAACTTGCATCTTCAACTTCCTTAAAACAACAACTTACAACAACTTATTTACTGTGCAATTATGCAAATACATGTATTTATACTTTATTGCTTCCTGTTCTGCTGCATTCTGTAGCTCTTGCTTTATCAACCTCAAACTCTGGCTCTATGTAGAACACAATTATCTCTATTTATGAATGTTATAGTCTGATAGTCCTGTCCTTAACTTTACACCTGCAAAAGAGACAGGGTTATCACAACCAATTGTGCTCTTTTAGTTTGTGTCGCATTAGTTTGTCATATTTGTGTCATTATTGTGTAATTTGTGTCATTATGACAACCTGGATAAAACCACTTCATTCTGTGCGCGCTGTCAATGCTAGTTGCCTGTTTTTCACATCCAGACAAACCGCGTCTAGCCAGCTTAAAGGCTGACACAGCATCCGCAAGTGTCATGTGATACTTTTTCATCTGGTTGTATCGCTGTTCAAAGTAGATGTAATTTGCAATTCCATCATAATGCAAAACAAATATTGTGAATAATTGTTACGTTTTTTGATGTAACAATTATGCAACCATCTTTTCTTGAAAAGATGGTCATGCCGAAGCAAATGTATAAAATATGCAGAAAAAAGTGAGAGGGAAGCTATCTTATAAAACAAGAGCTAATTATTTCCAACGGGATAGTGCCGTTTCATCCAGAATTTACAAAGGCCTATTGCACACTGAATGCCAGGAAGCTGTACAATGGAGGCTAATCTCCATCTTGTTAAGCAGTAGTTCCCCCCCCCTCCTCCTCAAACCGAGAGGGGAAAACAAGTTCCAATCTAACAAAAGCTTGTTTGGTTTTTTTGCATGCAAGCAGGGGTGGTCCATGTCTAATCACAGGATGCAGTTGCAAAACATTAACCTCTGCGTCGGTGGCTGCCAAGAGAGCAATTCTAACGCTAAAGGCAGGGGATGAACAGAAGGACATGATGCAATGATATTAAATCAAAGCGGGTTCAGCTATAAGCTAACAGGGCTAGAAAGTCACGGAAACTCCAACCAAGAAGGTTGTGTGTTCCCTGCACAAAACCCATCGGCTCACACTTCCTGCTTGTACCATGTGATGATGTCACATAAAAGAAAGATATAACTCCCAATAAACAATGCTTCAAAAATCCATAAAGTTAAGAGTATATTTTTTTACTTACTAATGGATATCATTGAGAAAACTAATGAGAACAGGGAAATTGTCTATTTCCCAAATGGACCCAGGGGGTAGGTAATGGAGGAATGCAACTGGATAATCTAGGTGCCGTCGGGCCAATGGGAAATCACCTCACCTTCCCATCCTTGGAAGGTAGGGGGATCTTCAGCAGTTTGTCTGCTGTCTGATGGAAGTAGTAGGGGTCAAGCACTCGGAGTTTACGGATATCACCCAGCCATATCAGGGGAGGAAGCTTCCAAAAGCCTTTCCTTACCTAGGGGACATACACACACACACACACACGACTCAGAAACAATGGAACAACAATTGGAAAACAATGGAAAATAAAAAAATGAAACTGAATGGATTGGCATTCAAACCACCATGTCCCTGGTTACTAGGAGCAACTGGGAACTGATGTGCAAATTAGGGGTAATGACCCTCTGACTATTAGCACTTGTCCCCAGGGATTGGGAGGGAGCAGAGGAGGGCAACACTGTGGAAACATGCGTTTAACTCTTAACGACCCCTGGCACCACAGACATTAAACCCCTTTATATATGCAGCTACGGCTGATCGGTAGTTCTAGAACAATAGCGTGTGTACGAGTGTGCTCAAATGCATTTATAAGAAAAACTATTGGAAATGTAAGGGAGAGAGTGGGAGAATCAAAGAGTGGAGAGAAATGTTGAAGAAATAACAGAGGCATGCATGGCCACGTATATTTGGGTGCCTGCATTGTGAACACGTTTCTGGAAGACATCACAATAATTGGTTGCCCATCCCAATTTTACAAGTACACATTCCGTTTCTCTATGGAGATTTGTCTGGCCTCGAGCCTGTCATGAGTCCTCACCAAAAATGTCACCAAAATCTGCCAAATTAAAACAATGGCGGAGCCCATGGAAGAGAAGCAATCCAAACCGAAAAAGACTGAATAACAATGTAAAAAGATTAAAGCTAGCATAGGCCATTTATTTAAGAAGCATTTTTCATATTTGTTGAAATTTTCTTTACATCCCAATAGCAGTCAATAAATAAATTGCTCTGATGCTCTAGCTGTGTCACATGCCTGTAAAAGCCCGTCCAATCTTTTCATTGTCTGTCTACCTTTGCGCACTCTGCCCGTGCATGACCGTCTTCCACAAGGCTAGGCAGACCTATTGCTAATACCTGGCACACACTAGATGATTTTTAAAATATAGAAAAACATGAGACCACCCAACTAAAGATAGATGAAGATACACTTAACTGTTTTGGTTGTTAGGTTTGTGGAAGGAAACAATTTTGCCAAAACAGCACACCACACACTAATGCAGGCACGCATGGCATGCATACTGTAACTTATCACAACCTCCACATACTTCTCACCAACTCCCTCTTTACGCTCTGCTTCTGTAACCGTTGTGTATAGCTGCTCAGACGAGTTGAATCAACCTTGATGCTAGCTTAACAAGTTGACACATTGCATATCCTGCTTTTTTGTGATCATCACAGTGATCATCAGAGCCTGCAGCAGGTGAAGATATTCCAGATAGAACACATCCACCGACTTTTTTGTTTGGATATTATCAAAACCTAGCTTACCCTGGCTGGTTTCTCCAAATTGCCTACCTTAGCTCTAGCAGAAGCTGCACAGTAAGGCTTTTCTCAATGTCGCGTTTTTGCTCAATGTAAAGCCACGGCTATATTTGGAAATCAGTTGATGCCCGGCCAGCCTGATATTCATTGGCCTGATATTAATTGTGAAACGGAAAGCTAATATCAGGATGGTCTCATGAGGCTACCACGTTGACCAACGGTCAACTTTTTAATCAACACTGAAAATTGGTTTTGTCTGACAATTTAACAGTGTGCCATAACCGCAAACAGGGCAACTGAAACGTGCATATATCAGAAACCGATGGCCGACCCGTTTCTCGTTGTTGACGATGGATTTGAGCCAGTGAAGGTCTTGCTGTTTGAAAGGCACCATGACCATCAGGGTGTCGGGGTTGTTGTGTAGGCCCGGGTCGTTGGACGCAGACTCCGGGTAGAAGAGCCTCATGGTGGTCTTGCGGCCCACGTCCTCCTCATAGCCCCTTACTGGAGCGTCATTCAGCCTGCACAGAGGGCCAGACAGCACAACTCCTTAGTCTTCTCGTCGGGGGTTTGTTTTATTCTGAGACTGGAATATGTGTGGTTGGTGGCTAGCTCAAGCAGCCTCACCTGGCCCGAGTCCGGCTGATTAGACTCTGGGGCTGGGTGAGGTCGCACACCTGTGAGGCATTGGACAATCAAGGCACACTGGTTAAACCAGCCATCACCACAACCACTCAAGGAGATGCTTGACAGGGCAGGTAACACCTGCCAATAAACTAGTGTTACAAAATCGACGTGTCTGTGTGTTGGAGGACGCTAGGGTGGAGTGTGCATTTGCTTTTACAACACGCCACGAGTTGGTTAAAGGTTGCAGGCAGAGCAGGTGTTACCTGCTGACGTTTCAGAGCTCTCCCTGAGTAGTTGTGGTGATGGCTGTTTTATCCGGTGTGCCTTGATTGTCCGATGCGCCATAGGTGTGCAGCCTCACCCAGCCCTAGAGACCAATCAGTCTGACTCAGGCCAGGTGAGGCTGCTTCAACCATCATCCACACACACTCCCACAGATACAATAACAACTAGGATATACTACATAATACTACCACTACCATTAAGAAGAATAACAATCATCCTGGAATGTAACCCCATTTAATGATGATAACGCCAGCAACGTACCTCTTGATTTAGACAGAAATAGTTGGGGATATTGACTTAAAAAAAGATCTGTACAGTGAAATTTCCATGCAGTCACAATGATAGCTGTGGTTAACACATTTGTATTAGCTTTTAGATCACATTTCTTAGAAAAAAAAAGGAATCCAAAGGCAAAACGAAAACTATGGGCAGTGTGATATATAGGGCCTGTACATCCGAATGCATCATGGGATTTTTTGTTGGCAATACTTATAGTAGAAAGAAAGTTATAGTAGTGTTATGGAGGTAGATTTGTGTCTTTATGTCGAGCACAAAACCTTTTGCATTGCAAACAAAAATAATTATCCTGAAAGCAAAAATGTGCTTTTTAGGTTTTAAAAGAAAAAAAACAAATGTGCAATCAAGTATTATATAATCGAGATCAAAACATTATGCATTCCAATCAAAAATAATTATATTTAAAAAATAAATTGTTGTAAAAGTTTTGAGAACAAAATAAATATATTTGAACACAAAAACACCTTCCATTTTGGCTGCATTTCCCCCTTTTGGTCAGGCTGTCTAAGGGTTTGCTCTAGGTGCCATTTCTTTTGCATTTGGGCCATCCTATGAGGGTAATGTTTGTGAATTTTTGTTGAGACCAACAACAAGGCAAAAAAGTTTTAAGAGGCCCAAAAAAAAATTGCAATCAAATATTACATAACTGAGATCAAACCTATATGCATTCCAATTAAAAATAATTATATTTCAAACAAATACAGACAGTAGCTTTCAAAGTTTTTGAGAAGAAAATAAATTAATTTTGGATGCATTTCCGTCATTTGGTTAGGTTGTTTAATGGTTTGATCTCGATGACATTTTCTGTGCGTTTGCAAAGTGAATGTTTTTGGTTGTGAAGTAAAACATTTTGGTTGCAAAGTTTCCTTTGCACTTTTGACCCCATACCAGTGGGCGGAATGAGCCAAAAACCATTACTGCCGATAACATTCCTATGCTACTATACTTCAGAAATGGAGGCGGTCCTTACGTAACGATATACAAGCCCTATATGATGATTACATAGCAGTATAGCATGTGTACAAAGACAAAGACTCCCAAGACTGCCTCTGCTTACCGAATGACCACGTCGTGTTTGTCGATGACACCCCCCAGAGAGGTGTTTTTAATGGAAAACCCATTCCCTACGACGACACAGGTTCTGCATTCAAAGCTGTTAAGGCACAGGTAAAATACACTGGTAAACATATCAAACACACACACTCAAAAAATAATAACATTAACTATTATTATTAAAGTTTACGATCTGTTCCTGGCTGGTTTAGGCAGCCTAGCCTGGCCTGAGTCAGCATTTTTACTCTGGGGCTGGGTAAGGCTGAAAACCTGTGGGGCATAGGCTCATCAAGGCACCACACACAGAGAGCTCTGACTCAGCAGGTACCACCTGCCAGTAGACCCTGCCATACACCACCTAAGTGGCTTTGCTGGGCCCCTCCAATGCACAGGACACAGGGAGATGTTGTAACATCAGTTGATTGGCAAGTTGGAAAACGTTACAGGCAGAGAAGGTGCACCTCCTGCCATTTCAGAGCTCTCCCAGTACTTTTTCAGCAGGTAATAGTATTAGCTTCATGTTGGTCAATTACATGGAATAACATTGATGTTAATCCACAAAAAAGTTTACATGATATGTTAATTCATTATCCCCCTGATACATAAAAAACATGGATAGTTGACTTCAGTAAAATTCACCAAATAAACAAAGTTAACTCATACTTACTTTTCAATGTCTTCTGGCACTTTTGTGTTGATCATTGAAAGAATTTTCAGCAGCAGTTGCTCTAGGGTAAAACAATATTTATTATTAAAATGCACACAAAATGAATTTGTGCTCTCTGAGGTCAAATTAGGTTACCTATAGTTGAATTATTTCAATTTCACAATATCGACCAACAAATAAAAAATATTATTAAATTGAGGTATTTTTCATATACGTATTTGTGCCTAAAAATATATTTCCACTTATTTTGGTATACGGCTGTATCAAATTGTTTTGACACATGCCTGCACTGGTGTTAAACGGACAAGTATGTTGTCCAGTTACGTTGCTCTATTGCCAACTGTAACGTATAGCACAGTGATTGACAGCTAGCTTTGGTTTTTGACAGATTCAAATATCAAGTCGAAGCTCTACCCTAGCCAAGCTTCAAACCATCCCACTTTTTGAAAAGCTTTGTCCTGCCTCAACCTCTGGTTTAATGCCGACACCTCACAAAAGACGGTAAAAAAAAATGGCCCCTGCCTTCCATTATGGGCCTTTAAGAAATGTTAAGCCTCTGGCATTTCTTCCTGTCTCCGGTTGAAATCCAGGTACAGATTGAAATACCTCAGTGGCAGTACAATCCACCTAAAGAGAGACTGTAATGTGCCTCATTCAACTGGTCATCACCATGGGTCAATTTTAGACTAGGTTAGGAAAATATCAAACAGCAATGCAAAAATATAGACATATACCAAACAAACCACATCACCTCACTCATCATGCACAACATACAGCCGGTCACAATCCCTTTTGAGCATCAAAAGGATAATGTTATGCCCAGCAAATCAAGCACACAGACATGAGGATAAAGCAGAGCTGACCTACCACTGCCCTTAATGCCATAGGGTAAAGCTTGATTTGATGGATGTTCTTGCCAGAAGAAATCCTCCACTTTTAAAAAGAGATGTGACAGCCTGCTAATGCTGAGGAGGAAATGTAAGGCTAGGAATTAGCAATGGTTGCATGGTACAGAACATGGTTGAACTATATAGATAAGTTCACAAAACAGCATGCTTTTGTGACATGGAATCAATTTTGTGCCATAGCAATGCAATATAAAACAGTAATGTCTATATATATAACTATAACTATACATGAATATATTTAATTGATCTCCCTTGCTTTACTAAGTCTTTGAGCAATCATGGTTTATATCAGCAGTATATAAGTAAAACGCTAAGGTTAAAGCTACATGTTTCAAACTATTGCCTGTGTTACTTGTCAGGTCTAAGGTCAGCTGCAGAAGGTCTTTTGGGTTGTATAAACAAACACCTGTAGGAATGCAATAAATACCTCCTCCAGCTAATCGCTAGTTAATTAAAGTTTCTGTAGGTCAGAAAGTTCAGGTCTGTGCAACAAGCCAAAATGAGCAAATTTGCCATTCTGCCCCCCTTAAAAGAAAGGTGGTCGTAAATAGACATTTCAGACCTTCAATCCCAAACTGACATTTAATGGACTGTTTTTATTAAACTCTATCAAAAAACATTTCTACAGCTATGTTTTGTTTCAATAGTTTTCTTTAATTGTTTTTTGTTAGAGAGAGAGAGAGAGAGAGAGAGAGAGAGAGAGAGAGAGAGAGAGAGAGAGAGAGAGAGAGAGAGAGAG
>JAOPJO010000054.1:11681790-11696572 GCA_027123675.1 Molva macrophthalma | reverse complement strand
CCACGGCCACCACAAATAAGTCAGAGGATCAGCAGCATACTATATAGCTTTCAGAATCTCCTAACCATTTGCTGACCAATCTTTTTGTGGTCGCTTGGAGAATGCGTACCTAGTGTGCACGATGGATGAAGGGGAATAGCGCACATTATGTAGGGCACACACTCGGTAATCACGGTACCCAGGGTTTGTAATGTACCAGAGCTATTTGTATTTCCTTTATTAAGTATTTTGTCCCTCTCCCGTGCTTTGTAATAAAAACAAAACGTATTGTGGCGCGTGCTTTGCCTCTCTCATTTTGTTTTCAAGGCTGTTGGGCTTTGACCCTGTGTTCACTAATGTTATCTGAATCGATCTACCCCTGGCCATGCCCGAGCCTCTAAGGTCTGCCCGCCAGTGGCAGCGTATCAGATTCAGCCAGCTGTGGTCACACACTTGAACCAAGAGAGGGGAAACAATGGCACCGACTCCACTGACCACACAAGGGCGAAGCCTGTGGAGGACGGCGGTCCCGGGTGGACATGAGTACCGCAATTGGAAGACATTGATCAACGACAGCAAAACATGTCACATACCATGTTTCAAACGGCTGCATCCAATCAACATATCGGAATGATTATTAGGCCTGCCGGGTTTAGTACGGTAACCCGGACCCTGTATCAAACACCACCGCTGCTGCAGTCTTTTTCGTTTTGGGGGTTGAAATGGAATAAGCCTAAATTGTTTGGTTAGGCTTCCTTATTTCAGTATGTTGTGCCATTTTAGGATATAATAACAATGCCATCCCTGGCATTATATAATTACGTAAAAGAATGATTAATAACGAGTCATGCGGTTCAGAACTCACTCAAACACAACAACACATACAATTATTGTATTAAGCTTTATATTAAAGCCTATTGTAAAATTTGAGAGGCATTGCCTTTTTTGCTTGTGAGACATTCCATGTATTTTGCTGCAGACAGACAGAACACACAATAATAATTCATGGATTTGGTTTTCCTTTGATCTCCTTCTAACTGCTATAAACCACGGGCTGGGTCTGGGTTGCTATTCTGCAGACTTCCTCGGCTTCGCCATCAGTGGACACACGGTTGGGAACTCCCGTCTTTTGTCCAGTGAGACATTTTGCGCACGATTGGGGTGGATCCAAATGGTCTCATACAGAGGCCTGCACAGCCAACCACGACGTATATTCTCAAGAAGCATTTCACTCGCTTATAGCTGACAGATTACAACAGATGACAGATTAGCGTTTTCTAACAAATAACACTCAAATTGCAGCTTTAAAATCGTACCTACAGCACCTTTAATGGTCCAATTCTTTTAATTATGAAACAATGATTTTTGCATTCCTTGGAATACTAATACTAATACGCATACAAATACAGACACAAAGGTAGACTCTCACACTGCCCAAGAAACCAATTCTAATGTCAAACTACACAGACATTAAACCTTTGATTCCACTTCCCACCTCAACAAAACAAATTAAATAAGGATTGCTAATAATTATTTGCAATGGTTGATTTAATTAATGCCTTGTTTAATAAGTTCAGCTCTTTTGAACTCACGCCGATATAAATATTAAAGAAGTCACCGTGAACGTCAGGTCGTCTTCAGTCGGTCCTTGAACGTGAGTTTAGCACCGCAGGCTTAAAGATGACTCGGTGTAGGCCTTCTGTTGACATTTGGAGTGTCATTACATTAATAGCTCTACTTTATTCCAGCCAGTCTCAACCTTTCAATAGACGCTGTCCGTCTTCCTGGCTGTCACTCAACCTCCCAGGGTTATTTTAAGCCGGCTGCTAAAGGTTCTATTAATCCCAGCAAAATGGCAGAGCAGGAATCATTTTTCACCGGCTGCCTTGCGGGTCGCCGGCTGTGTGGGTCGGGCGCTAGGCCAGAGGCCTCGTGGCTGGTAGGAAAAGTAAGAGCAGTGTGAAGAGGTCAGCGCCAAGCACTTTGTGTTTGGGGTGGTGCTGATATTTTTAGCCCCGCCCCCTCCTTTGAGCTGAATGTTTACGAGGTGTGATTCTCCTGGCGGGGTATGTTCCTTCAGAGAAGGGCAGCATGCCTTCAAACATTGTGCTGCTGCTGCTGCTGCTGCTAGAGGATTTGCATTTTGTATCATAGATGCATTCACTTTATGCTTGTTTAGTTGTTAATTATAATTGTCTTGGTTCTTTTATTCTTTATAACACACCATGTTCAAAGTTCATCAAAAATAGTCTTGGGAACCCAATTATCGAAAAGACTTCTGCGGTGTGTTTTTGTATATTTCCTCTAAGGTTGGCTATGAAGGGCAAATGGAGGAGAGCTGCCAGTGTACATTTAAACTAGGCACCTCCATTCCATTTATGCTGACAAACTCTCGGGGTGCCGTAATGTGCTGGATTATGTCCTCAACGTGCTACTGCACTGCACTACAGTGTGCGTGTGTGTGTGTGTGTGTGTGTGGGGGGGGGGGGTTCTCACCTTTGTCTTGACCCCTTAATCAGGTATCGCATTTCATGTTTCAACAGCTGACAACCTGGGTACGTATGGGCTCACGGTGCAGTCAAGCACACCATGGGAAAATCCCTTTAGCGCGCGCCGACAATGATCTGAAATTATACCTTTCTTTTTTTTTATTTTTGAGGGACGACAAACCCAGAAACATGGCTCAACATAGTTATTCTGCGTAATTACCGGGGGGCCCTGAGGAGATGAATTGAAGAGACCGGCTCCCTATAAAACGGAGGGCTTAAGTAATCTTAAACGTAAGGAGGAGGGGGTGGGGGGGGGGGGGGATTTTGGAGGAACATGGCGTGTCCTTGTTAGCTCAGTGGTTTGGCGTGCCTCGGACGGCGTGCCGGCCTGGGGAGGATAAAGATGTGGTTCACAGTTTCCTGACGACGAGCGCTGAAAAGCTGTGCTGCTGCTGCTGCTGATACATGGGTCCTCCTACACAAGGTTTGAATTTAACAATGGACCTTATGTAATGCAGCGGGGTTAGTAACGCCGTAATCTTAATGTAACGCAGCGGGGTTAGTAACGCCGTAATCTTAATGTAACGCAGCGGGGTTAGTAACGCCGTAATCTTAATGTTACGCAGCGGGGTTAGTAACTCACTCAGTAACCTTAATGTAACGCAGCGGGGTTAGTAACGCCGTAATCTTAATGTAACGCAGCGGGGTTAGTAACGCCGTAACCTTAATGTTACGCAGCGGGGTTAGTAACGCCGTAACCTTAATGTTACGCAGCGGGGTTAGTAACGCCGTAATCTTAATGTTACGCAGCGGGGTTAGTAACGCCGTAACCTTAATGTTACGCAGCGGGGTTAGTAACTCACTCAGTAACCTTAATGTTAAGCAGCGGGGTTAGTAACTCACTCAGTAACCTTAATGTTACGCAGCGGGGTTAGTAACTCAGTCAGTTACCTTAATGTAATGCAGCGGGGTTAGTAACTCACTCAGTAACCTTAATGTTATGCAGCAGGGTTAGTAACTCACTCAGTAACCTTAATGTTACGCAGCAGGGTTAGTAACTCACTCAGTAACCTTAATGTTACGCAGCAGGGTTAGTCTCTCACTCAGTTACCTTAATGTTACGCAGCAGGGTTAGTAACTCACTCAGTAACCTTAATGTAACGCAGTGGGGTTAGTAACTCACTCAGTAACCATTATGAAACAAAGCGGGGTTAGTAACTCAGTAACCTTTATGTAACGAAGCGACGCTAGTAAATCAGTTACCTTTGTGTGACACAGCGGTGGGCCTGGGATCCCCATCCAGACACTATGATGCATTTCAACAAATGATTTACTTTTGTACTTATATATTTATATTTGTAGGGATGGCCATAAGCTGGAATCATGTAAATGTACACAATGTACTGCATTTATTATTATTAGAAGTATTATTTGTATTATTATTATTATTATTATTACTATTATCAACAGTAATAATAATCATTTTAATAATATTAAAAATTCCATCACAACAATAATCATCAACATGATCCTCATCTTAATCCTTACTGTCTATATATATCTATTCTCCTGCTGCATGGATGTCCCTTGACAGCTCCATGCTGAATGAAGACAGATGTCAGGGCCTGACAGAACAGAGTCTATGAATAGTTCAGACCTTCTGCACAGCCCCCCTGCTTATGACCGTCTCTGGTGCTTTTCAGCCTTGATGTTCATATTTCACTTGTGTTTTCCGTAATCTCCAGAGCTCCAAGTTTGTGATACAACGTGGACGCATCAGACGCCTGAATGCTGAGCAGAAAATCGCCCCCTCAAGGGATTAACGCAGACATTTTTATCTGTATTTGATTCACTGGACAACCACTTTGGCCAAGGACAAATGCCCAGTGTATTGACCAAGGAATAGGGGGAAAACATTCACTGCAGTCTGTGGAATGAACGTAGTGGTGATGGGTGTGTGCCCCCCTGCGGCCTGATAGGTCGCAGGGTATTTATCTGTAAGCCGATTGGAATGGTCTTCTTAATGCACTCGGGGATGCTGGACTGTTTGGCCCTGAAACTTGAAAATAAATTCTCATACAACTGTTAAGATTTGCACATTGAAACCTCTCAGCTTTTTCACTCATAGAATCTATGTGCCTGGTTTCAGCGCTGCCTCTTCCGGTATGAATTCATACATACCGTTTCATGCATAGTATCATATTATGCATACAAAGTGTTTCTAACATCCCACCCTTTCATTCCTGAACCCTGTGCAATGAACGCGCAGCCTTACCGCCGCAGTGCGGATCGGCAGGACAATTCCATGTGCACAGAGACTGCAAATCAACCGGCTAATCATATGCCACAGACATCATCATCGAATTGGGGGAATCCATTTGATTTATGATATAAGATAGAAATTCATGACAGTAGGCATATAGCGGGAGGTAATCTGCATTTGAGCAAACGCAGGGCGCTTTGGTAATGAATACAGATTGAACACGCCAACCACACTAAAGTGCACACTGAATGAAACAGCGATTGCAACCAATGCAAATTTGGAAGAGTGTTACGACCCATAGTTGTATTAATAGTCACGTGTGTTTTATGTTATGATCCGTTTTCTTCGGTCCACTTGCTCCTCTCTCCTACGAATGACGTTCAGTCTCACTGTTACAATACCCAGCGCACCGGCCGATCATTTAGGCCCAACGCAATCTTGCTCTGCCAGCTCCTTTTCAGAGGCCACATGAAACAGATGAGCGTGAATGGGTCTTCTTGTTCCTATGGAAGCCCATTTCCTCCGGTAAAATAAAAATATAAGATGAAATCTTAGCCTTGATAATAAAACAAAAAATGAAAGTGAAACTTCTGAGATACAAACTAATAACTCTGAGATAAGACGTCAAAGTGATGTGATTAAAAAGAAGTCATAGTTATGAGATAAAAATTCATAATAGTGAGAAAGAGAGTCGAAGTGCTAAAAAATGTGCATGCGCTCCAGTGGAGCTGTGCTCAGGGGTCTATTCGTCACCCCGTTGGTGTACCCATGCAGACGACATGCTAACCCTGAATAACTAGTCACTAGTACATGATATTTTTGTAAAGGTTTGAAATGTAAAGCATTGTAATCAGGCCATCGTTGCTGCTAAACAAATGAGAATATTGCTTCTAATGTAGTTTGACAATATATTTTCTCGTAATCATATTTTGACATATACATTTTTATATATTTTGTAATTTTCATGGATAACATTGTAAAAACAAGGCAACATTTTCATCTTATTTTTTCTTTATCTGGCAGAAATGGGCTTCTATACCTGGCTCACATGAAGGATTTCACGAGAAGCGTTTCTCGGGGAGAATTTCAAAGCCGTGCGTCTGTGTGTTCCGAGTGGGTCTGTTTGTTTTCTTTTGCACCAGTAATACTTGATGCACAATATATATATAGAAATCAGCCTACTGTGTATACATGTATTCTTTATCTACGTATATGAATGCAGCCACACACTGCTTTTAAGGAAGGAATAAGCTCTATTTGGAAACTGACCTGTCACAGCATGACAGCATGTCCACTGAAGATCCCTGTGGGCACTCAGCGTAGCGTAACACTGGCTCAAGGCAAAAAAAAAGAGAAAGGTTCATGGAATGAGCGATGGGGGTAGCGGTAGCGGAAAAATCGCACAGAAATCACCACAAGTTCACGCGGACAAAGTCCGACATGGACTAGAAGGGTCTCTTTTGTCTGGTCTCAGAAGGCCCGCTGCAGCGAATCGCCCTTGAGTCTGCCAGCCTTTTCATCCTTTTCCAGAGAGCACAGAGGCAAGAGGAGATTTGACGCAGTGCTCTGAGCCTTTCAATGTGTGTGGCCACTCGGCCTTACATCGCATCAATGTTAAATACATCGAGTGACATCGTTTAGGCTTGTGCACTCTTGGTGGAGACGGTCTCACAACAAAAAAGTATAAGCTGTGTTCACATGCTTTAGTGGATACAGTCTTTTATTTGTACTCCTTTTAGTACCTAAATATTTAATTCCCTTCCATCGAACAAGTATTTAGTTGAATCTGTAAGGTTACCATACTATTACATGCTCAATGCGCCCAGCTTGTTTGGATTAAATGTATTAATAATAAATATGTATGCATGCATGTATTTGTTAAGAAATGAAAAGGTTACTGGACTGAGGGTCAGAAATCTTTAGGTCCCCATAAATCCCCAGGCATGTAATGTCATAGTCGCTTGATCATCATTTTCTAGCACAAAAGAGCGAACCAATCAATGTAAGCATCCAATAAACTGATCTACAGTTCTCAGCTCCAATATTTCCCAGGATGAAAATCGCTTTGGCTGGCTTTGAGCGCTAAGCACAAAGTGCAATTAAACAGGGTGAGTTCTGTCTCTGTAAACAAAGCTGAACTTGCAATGAAAGCAATATATTCAGTCTGATTATGTACCACCCTGAGCACTCAGTGAAAAATCAATAACATATGCAAATATTCCAAACCAAACAGACTTGCACACTGCCTGCCACAGAAATGAACGCAAAGGTGGCGGGCAAAAGTGAGAAAAAGTAAGCTAAGAAATGTCTCAGCGGCGCTGGTGGTGAGAATTGTCTTGGGAACGTAACAAGTCTTATAGACTTCCCGTCCATCTGAGGCGTGGTTGGTTTACGCATCCAAATTGAAAGTCAATTACATTATTATCTTTATAAGTCATTAATATTCATCTGTCTCTAATAAAGTGTATGGGCTTATCAATGTGTGTTGTGTGTGTGTGTGTATACTCTCCTTGTCCATTCCATGACTGTATAGAGACCAGGCTTTGCAAAGACAGATAGAGTCGGGTCGCATCTCTCTAAAATCTCAGTAAAAAAAATGTCCTGAAAGACAAATGACCGTGTCAAGGGCCTATTCCCAAAGGAGCACCGCTTAACACTCCTCTCCATTTAAAAACAAATGCATTATGCAGAAGTGTTTGCTTCCTCGAGACGATAAATAGATTTACAGGCTTGATAATTCTGTGTTATGTAATAGCTGTTGAGGTCGAAGCAAAGACCAATTAGCTGTCAAATAGCATCAGGGAATCGGTGAGCCCAGACTCTGTCACAAAGCGAACGGATCGGCAGGAATACTAAGCAGCAGTGGCAAAGTGACCGGCAAGTCAAATGCACAACAGGAGGCCACAGTCATGCAGGACCTTACACTCATTCTGGTTTTCCCTTGAAGGCTTGCAATCGGCCTAATGCTAGTAATAGTATGGCTATTAATAATAAGGAAAATTAATCGCCTTTCACTGTACTCTCGAAGAATGTACTCAAGATCTCAAGATAGTCCTTGGAGACAACGGGAAATTATTTTGACTTGGGTAAACTCATTCGGAAACAAAAAACGGCAATTAGAGCAAAATGTAGGGGGAATGGCATCCTTGGGATTGTATTGTATTGTGTATAATGACAAAGGGACACACCAACCATTAAATATAAGTATTAAACAAACTAATTTGTATGCTTTGTAAAGGTGGTAATCTGGAAGAATTTTCCAAGAGATACAAACAAGTGACATTCGTAACATTCGTAACATTCGTAACATTCATAACATTCATAACATTCATAACATTCATAACATTCGTAACATTCATAACATTCGTAACATTCGTAACATTCGTAACATTCGTAACATTCGTAACATTCGTAACATTCGTAACATTCGTAACATTCATAACATTCATAACATTCATAACATTCATAATACTGTAAATGCAACGGCTTTAATCGGTGGGCCAAAGGCACAATCACCACTGTGTTACCACATTCGGTGATAGATAGTGACATTCATTTATTTACATCATTCACCACTTAAAATAGGTGAATGATGTATGATATATGTGAAGAAGTGCAACTTAATTTTGTGTTGTCTAAGGGCTTTTAAGTTCTGTTACTGGCATGTATTGCGTATCGTGAAATGTAAAGCAGGAAGTTACTATTGTGTCAAGATCGTGTTTATATTCTTTCAAAGACATTTCAAGAACCTCAGGGCTAAGCTTTCAGTTAAAAGGAAAAACAATTTTTAAGCAAGTTTACAAAGAGGCTACATATTATGTTTCCCTCTCTCTGTCTGCCTTGGTACGTTTATTTTCATTCTTATATATCCTTTAATTTTATTTTCATCTCTCGACAGCTTAGGAAAATAACTAATGGCTAACTAAGGAAAAAACATTTCTAAAAGTCTGCTGTTCTTGCCGTCTCGTATTCATGTATTTATTCATTTGTTTATTTTGTAATAGGGTAGAAAGAAATGTTAGAGTTGTAATGTGGCATAACGGTGAAACAGTGTTGTAGCTACGTATGTGTGACACTCCTATGGAGCTAATGCTGCTGACTACTCCACACTACACACTCACAGGTCAGTTCCCTTAAGTGTCAAACCGCAGAAAAGTCATAACGACCTCCTTCCCCCTGAAAGATCCTTTCAAAAACGCTTTCATTGCCTCTCCGAGGATTTGTTATAAATATTAAGAAATATCCCCTCTTACTACGTTTAGCAGTTCATTTTTTTGACCGTAATCTGTCTGCCAAGGACATTAAAAGAATTATGATGGTTGGCGGAAAGCTTTCTAAAGAATCTCTGCTCCATTTCAAGTCATGTGACGTTTGTGCACCCGTGCACACACGCCCATGCACACCCGTGCAAACCTGTACACACCTCAATTCCCGCACACGCCTCAGAGCACACAGGTGCACAGCTGACTTCCCGTACATACACACACACTCGGATGCACACACATTTAGTGCACAACACACACTCACAGACACAGACAGACATATTCTTACACACACACACACACACACACACACACACACACACACACACACATATACACACACTCTCAGGCAATTCTTAACATTCTCCTCTTCATCTGTCTGGCAGCATTGAGAATAAGACGTTTCTCGACGACAGCTCTCCAGTTTGCATGTCTTCTTTCTCTCCCTATCCGCTATCGCCTCAGCGGACGCCTGACACTTTCACACCAAGCCTCCACCTCGTCGTACCAGGCTTCAAATTAAATTGCCCCCCGCCCTCCTCCACCCCAACTGTCTTCCACTGTCCAACGCCAAATGCTCCAACGTGATTTATGGCGGCAAGCCTACTTCAACCACATCTGTCTGTTCTCTCCTTTAAGTACCAATTTGGAGGACTTATTGAACCCTGCTTATAGCGCAACAGGGCAATTTGTCATGCGATTTATTGTTGCCTACAAAAGGTTCAAGTGCAATATTGAGGTGTATTTTCCTCTTCTTCATGAACTCTGAGCGTAATAGGGAGCCGGGGGAGGGTGCTAAGATCAACTTAAGCAGCCCCTTCGGTAGTTTTGAAGAGGAATTCGAAGCGAACCAAGATCTCCCCTTGTTGCTCCTTCCCTGTCCCGTAGTCAGCTTCTCCCGGCCCCTTATCTGTCACCGGGACCCCGGGGGAAGGCCCGGGAACCCGGCTGCTGTTGATCCAGGCGGGCAGGAAGAAGCGAGTGAACGGACCAATCGGTTTGTGCTCTCTCTTTGGTCCGACGGCGCCCAAGAAGTTTGTGTGGGGACACAGCGTCCGATGCCGATCCATATACAGTACATCCATTCTTCCATTGCAGAGCCATAGCGGGAGCAACCTCCGGACAGCTAGTTGGAGGAAACACCATGTCAGGCCTGTGTCGGCCTTAGTATAACACTGTTCTGCGTACTGCGCCTTTCTATAGTGCTGTTTTTGTCAATGTGAATGAATGTGAGACAGTACAGGCTAAAAATAATACAGCTCATCAATAATCAAGAGAATAAGTGGTACATTCAATGAGGCGCTTAATTTTCCTCGGCTTGTTTTGTCTTTTACCCTCGTAATTCTGAAACGGGATTATAGTGTGTGTGTGGGGTGGGGGTGGAGAGGGAGTGAGTTAATTTACGTTCTGGATTTAATGCATCTACAATTAGCTATAAAACCAAGGGCAGAGAAATTGCCTTTTTCCATCACCCTAAGAACATAGATATTATCTGCCCTCTATCTGCCAAATGAAGCAGTGGAGGTGTCATTGAATATGCTGTTCAAATGTCAAAAAATCTGGCAGTAAGGTTACCTTTACTCTGGTAAAGGTCTTTCCGTGTGGCTCTCTCTGTCTCTCTGTCCCTCTAATCCGTTCAACCTCTTACTCTCTGCCCCCCAGTCCCGTCTTTTTCCCCTCACCGCTTCAATTCAAAATGTCAGGCCCGGGACAATATGGTTCTCCTCCGCCTATCCTGACAGCCCGTCCAACAGCAGAGCTCTGACGGCTGTGGGGTCGGGCCGTGTTCCAATTACATCTCACCCTTTGACCCCACAGCCCCGCCACCAGTGCTCAATGCTGTGCAGTGTCCAGGGTGCCAGTGTCAA
Source organism: Molva macrophthalma (assembly GCA_027123675.1). Taxonomy (NCBI): domain Eukaryota; kingdom Metazoa; phylum Chordata; class Actinopteri; order Gadiformes; family Lotidae; genus Molva; species Molva macrophthalma. The sequence goes on along the minus strand of JAOPJO010000054.1, from coordinate 11,685,711 downwards.
GGTTGTGGAACGAGGTACCACCTGAGTCAGCCATGACCTCCGGTCAGACGCTGTCCGTACGCCCAACAGGGCTGCGTCCCCATTGAACCCCTCTGCCCTTGAGCAGAGCACTAAGGGCCGTGCGGAACTAGCAGCTTGAAGATGTGTTACGCAGCACAACCCCCCTCCCCCCATCCCCCGACCCCCTGGGGGGAAGAATGGGCAATTTAGAGGTCTTGACAGAGGGTACTCATCTTTTATACATACAGATATAATCCAATGCTTCCCCTGACCTTGGGGTGTGCCCCTGTTGTACTAGCAGCTCCTCCGCACACACACACACACACACATATTGCACATGCACATGCACATGCACACACACACACACACACACACACACACACATATGCACATGCACACACACACACACATATGCACATGCACACACACACACACACACTGTTCTATCATTTAAAACATATTGTTTATCAGACTTGAGGCCCCTTGCTGTTTGTCCTAATCCTAGCCAGAGGACACTGTTCCCTCAGTTATTTCCCCTTTTTAGTGCCTGCAATTAATTTATTTTGCTTCCCTGACAGACTGCCAGGACAATCTTTCTCGATTCGGTTGTTGGTTTTGGTTTCCAACATATTGTTGGTTTTGGTTGCACTGTCTACAAGACCGTCTTTTACTGTCTACTCCAATTGTATCAGTGGGAATTAATGTTTCATCGCTGTCGTGTAAAATCACAAGGGTTCACTGTTTTTTGTGAATGGCAAATTAAGAGGCAACAGTTATTTGACAAGACAATGCAGTGTGTAAAAATACATCATGTGGCAACTACCGTGACAACCAGGGGACCGGCGTGAGCCAAAATAAGAAATGGAGTCATAAAAGACCTCAACTGTACCCATGAGCCTACCCGTGATAAATGATGAGGATTTCTGGAGGACAAAACATCATGATGTCCTGTTGTCGGAAGTCCAACTTGTCAGTTTTATTGTACTTATACATCAAATAGCTCATACCAAAGCAACGCGCTCTATCTATATGTGTGGAATTATTTGATATACTTATTTGATATATATGAAATAATAGTATTATTTCATATATATGAAATAATGCTATTATTTTGTATATATATAATTTCATATTCATATCCTACTTTTTTTAAGATCTCTTTTGATATACATTTCCCAAGGATCCCTCTTTGAATGAATAACCTATTAATTCCATTGGTTTTATCCTACTTTGTCACAAAGCTGTTATAAAAACCTTCCCTTGATGAAATCTAAAACATATTTCTGTTGCTACTGAGGCGTTTACGTTTTGGTGGCAACCATGTTATTGTCCTGAATTAAACAAATGATGGTTGACTGCTATATGACTCTAGCCTCAGAACCAGACAAATCTGTGAGCTCATGTATTATTTGTTCTGCCTGACCTGTTTTATTTTTTCTGAGGCCTTTTTATAATCAACCAAGATGGATTCCGCTGATATTTCACAAGTTCCGTTTCTGTGATTGCTTGTATTTATCTATTCTATTGCATCTAGAGGCATTGGAACACCCCTTAGAAATTGAAAAGGAAGTAAGAGGTTCCAGACTACTATGCATTTGCAAATTGGTCTGGCGATGTCAGGCTAGTAGGTCTCAATATTTCGAACAACACTCTTTCATTCCTATTCATAGATTTGGTTTTAATTGTCAATTATTCCTAATTATGTCATCCATAGGCTTGCAGTTCAACATATGCTCTACCCTTAAGGGTACCATCATCTCTCTATGTAAATCCTTTTCACCTACTAAGTTATAGCACTTGGCCCTGGTGTAGTGTTAATATTTTAAATGTCTGCCCTCGTCGCAGTTCCACAGGGCGCACACAAACACAAACACAGAAGCCACTGAAGAGACAGGACAGTATGAAACACAACAGCAATCAAGTAGACGCAGCTTAAAGGTATTTTTCTTTACAATTTTTAAAATAGTTTGTAATCCGTGCACTTCCTTAGGAAGACTACTATACAACTAGCCATACATAGGGTACCTGGGGCGCACCTTTTCATTTCCATCATCACGAGAACGCTTTCTCCATACAAACAGACTTCCCTGATGCATTCCTTGTTCCTCTGCAGTCAAAGCACAGGAGCACACTCTTCACCCAGTTTATCTCATCAAAAGGATCCACAAAGAGAGAGATGTAGTCACGTTGACTAGTAGAACAGTGATGTAATGTTCAAAAGTGGAGCAGTGTTCAGGTTTAGTTTTCAAAAGAATTGAGAATGAAATGAGCTGTGAAAGTGATTTTCAGCTTCCTTCTCAGAAATATATCTTCCACAGCCACAAAATGTACTCGTTTTTATATTTCCCTCTGGAAAGCAGTAAGATGATCTAACACTTCTAAACCAGGCAAACAGCGATAATATAAACTGTTTTTATTTATTTCACATTGGTCACAGATCGTTCTCCCCCATAGTGATGTTGGTTTATAAATATTCTGTTGCTTCAGTTTACGATCAATTTGAATTTAAATATTTCGTTTTACAAAAGGAAATGTTGTCCTCAATGAATTTCAGTGATGAAGTCAGTTTTAGTTGTACCTTGCGATAAACAATTTTCAAAAAAAATCACATGGCAACATGACTAATGTTTAATTTAAGCAAAATCTTAATTTACTAGGAATATAAAATGTAGCCAAGCCTACAGTATCTTTAAATACGAAGATGAAATGGATTCAGGAAGTAAAATACTGCATTTGTTATCCTCGTTTTATGTTTTGGCAGAATTCAACCTTTTTTCTCAGAACTGGTTCCATGACAACCATAGGAAGTAACCTTGGTTACAGGTACAATTTATTTTACTCTCTGACTGTTTGTCTTTGATATTTACTTTGCCTTTTACATCCACTCCTAAATCTCCAACAAAATGACATTAATCACTTTATGTCTTCACAAAAATTATGTTTCTTATGTTTTTCCAAAGTTTTTGTCAAGAAGTCTCCAGCAATATATGCCTCAGTTCATAATGGGCCTGAATTAATTGCGATTTACAGACACTTGTGGGTGTTACCACAGTAGGTTGAGAAGTGTGTTCGTGTGGAACCAATAACCAGAATGGTTAATTGTGATTTATAGAGGTAACCATGTCTGACGAAGAGCGGATGCATGGTTTTCATAAAGCAGTGCAAAAACACTGTTGTTTTTTTGTGTGTATAACCTTTTGGTTTGTGTTGCCAGACATGCAGAGAGTTTTATATACAAGCCCTGGGTCTTACATGTTACAACAATGTGATCTAAGTATAGCAGACCTCTACCTCCAATATAATGTAAATGCTAGGATTATTATTATGCCTATTACTGATTCTCTATTTGTACCTATAAAAAATGTAGCATTTTCACTGCGCTTTCCACACTAAACAGTAGGCCTACAGTTCCCTGCCATTCTGTTGTAATCTTACGAAGATGATGATGGTTTGTAATTATACAGCAAGTCAATCTAACTGCAGGTGTACTACTCATGCAAATACAACATCCACAGACAAACCTCATGCAATGGTGCTGACTTTGTTCGTATTAACGTGCGGATTGATATTCATTATTTTCCGCCCTACTCTACCACTCTACTCTACTCTACTAATCTACTCTACTATTATACTACTCTACTCTACTCTACCCTACTCTACTCTACTCTACCAATCTACTCTACTATTATACTACTCAACTACTCTACTACTCTACCCTACTCTACTCTACTAATCTACTCTACTATTATACTACTCAACTACTCTACTCTACTCTACTCTACTAATCTACTCTACTATTATACTACTCAACTACTCTACTACTCTACCCTACTCTACTACTCTGCCCTACTCTACTACTCTGCCCTACTCTACTACTCTGCCCTACTCTACTACTCTGCCCTACTCTACTACTCTGCCCTA
>JAOPJO010000054.1:11563393-11576685 GCA_027123675.1 Molva macrophthalma | reverse complement strand
TGACACAAACCATTAACAAGTTGTGTCCCTGAATCCATGATACAAACCATTAACAAGTTGTGTCCCTGAATCCATGATACAAACCATTAACAAGTTGTGTCCCTGAATCCATGATGCAAACCATTAACAAGTTGTGTCCCTGAATCCATGATGCAAACCCCTGCAAAACTCCATACGTCATACAGCTGACCTCTCTTCCTCCCCACAGCCTTCAAGCTGCGCCTGGGCAGCATGTCCACGGTCGGGGGAGACCGCCAGCTGGTTCCCCTCGGCCGCAGCCGCATCCTGAGGTGGGCCGGCGGCGGTGCGGAGCGGGCCGAGGGTGTGGGCGGGGCCATGGCTCACAGTGCCCTGTGGTTGCCCGAGGGGGCTACCTGCACCTGCCCCGGCCTGGACCCGTCAGAGGTGGCGGGGGAGGGTGGGCGGCCGAGGAAGGAGGACCTGGCAGGGAGAGGGGAGGGTAAGAGTGCGCTGCCCAGTGGATGGTACCTGGGCCTGGCTCAGCCCGAAGAAGGACGACTGGTTCTGACGCGGCTGGTGAAATGGAGCCGAGAGGACAAGGAGCTGAAGAAATTCATACGCTCTCTTCTTAAGCAGTCATGCTTGGAGCCGTAGTGAGGCGCGGACACGTATGACGGTTACCTGCCAATCCTGCTTTTCATTGTTCATGGCGGTTAACATGTAATTATGCTATGCAATTTAATTTATGATTATGAAACTTTTTTACAGAAAAGTGACTCAAAAAAGCTTTATTGTTTGGACTGCTAGAAAGACAGATATGAAATACAATAAATTGCTATGTATTCACACTATATAAATATCTACATTGAGTTATTGACCAATAATGGTTATTGTCTACGAAACAGTGTTTGTATCAATAGCCTCTCATCTTAATGTTAGAAGAACTTGTGTTTTTTTCCTTTGAAATTTTTCATAAAGAAAAAAACAATTCTACAAAATATGTCCTAAAAATTGTCAAATGTACTTCATATCAAACAATGTTTTCAAGAAATAAAGCTACCTGAAAACCACACCTCTTGAGAACACAAACAAAAATAATACCAAATAAAGAAATTGACTCAACAAGAGGTCTACGTCCATTAATCCAAACTTCATCAAGGTGGTTAGTCCTGCTCTCGTGACTGGAGGGCTCCACCTTTAGACAAGCTCACACCTGTCGCCTCAGATGTATCGAATGTCTATTTACCTTTGTCCTCTATCCCCTCTCTCCTACTTGTTTCTCTCATCCTGTTATTGTCCCACTCTATCCCTTCCATATATCTATTTTCATTTTCTATAAAATGTTCTAATCGAGAAAGCTTTTTTCCCCTCCACCATGGTAAAGGCATCCACTCTTAGGGCTAAGGGCATCCACAGCTGTGGATGATCCGTATTATCAACCCAATTGGCCTGAGGGTATAATCAACTGGAGAAGAAACATACACGCAATGGATGAATTATTCAGATGGCCAGCTCTCTAACCTACTCTACACACATACAGATCCTCCTCTTCTGCCTGACTTCTACCAGTCAAAACACGTTGTTTACTCTCCGCTCATTCACCGAGTTCTCCAGAAGAAAAAGGTGAGTTTGTATTTTTTTAAAAACTTACCAAGCTCATAGTTGGATTTTCCCCCTTTTTGATGTGTTTGGATGGGCATTGGGAACACAGGGAAACCAGTACAGTTTATAGTTACCTTAGGCAGTTGAAAGATCTAGATAAAACACCGTTGTTATTCGACTGTCAACCGCATTATTCATTTGGAGCAATGGTCACTTCCACATAAAGATTTACACTGTTATTTCAAAAGGTTATTGTCTGACAACTCTAACACGCCAATCACTTTGCTATTTGTTAAATAATAACACTAACATAGTGATTGGAATAATCTATGAAAAAACAGTAATCATACTAATCTTGCAGAAGTAACTTCATAAGGCTCATAGCTTACATTTACATTTAGGGCATTTAGCAGATGCTTTTATCCAAAGCGACTTACAATAAGTAAATTTGTCAGAAGAAAGAGAAACAATATATCGCTGTCGGTACAGTAAGGATGTCATAATAAACAAGTGCCAAGCAATAACAATTGCTAGGTTAACCCATTCCCTGTATACAACAAAGATATAACAAAGACATTCCTGTGTGTGTGTGTGTGTGTATGTGTGTGTCTGTGTCTGTGTTAGTGTCCTTGCAGGTATGCATGCATTAGTGTGTGTGCATGTGTGCATGCGTGCATGTACCTGTGTGTGAGCGCATGCTGCATGCCAGTGTGTGTGTGTGTGTGTGTGTGTGTGTGTGTGTGTGTATGTATGTGTGCTTGTGTGTGTGTGCATATGAGTGTGTCTGTATATACATGAGCGTAGGTATTGAAGGTGTGTGGTTGAGCCTGGAGGCCCCAGGGGGTCATAAGAAGTGATGATCCCAGGAGATAATCACCTCTCGTGGGGAAGCTCTGCAGCAGATGACACCTGTTGGTGTCATCTCTCTGGTCAAGACACACAGTGCTCTCACCGCCTGCTCACACAATCAACAGGTGCTCCTGTCTAGTCTCCAACAGAAGGCAGAGAGAGAGGGGCGGGGGTTGGGGGGAGGGAGTGAGAGGGGGGAGAGAGGGTATGCGAGTTCCCTCCTTGACTAAATTATGTCACACTCAATCCCCATTGTTTAAGAGGAGTTGGCCTCTGAGGACCCCTGTTAACACACCGCAGGAATGTGTGTCTGTTTGTGTGTGTGCATGTCTTTGTGTGTGTGTGCACTTTTCAATGTGTGTGCATATATGTATGTGCATGTATGTATGTATGTATGTATGTATGTGTGTGGGTGTGTGTGTGTGTGTGTGTGTGTGTGTGTGTGTGTGTGTGTGAGTATGTGTGTATGTCTCGGTGGGTGTATGTCCGTGTGTTCGAGTATGTGTGTACTCTCTACATTAGTAATCTGTGCTTTGAACTTCCTACTTTAATATATTTGTATTACTACCACAGACATATTGGTGGTGATTGATTGCTTCTTCCATTATTGAATATTACAACTGCTACTATAATGAATCTCTGTCTCCTCTCAGAAACACCGTTTGATCTACACTGCTGTTTCTTAATCATCTTCAAGTCGGTACCACTCTTCTTTATGAATGAGGTGATTACATGAATGAGTTAAACAACAGCACTTCTGACAAAGACACCAATAGTAACAATGCATTTCCTGATTAAAACGTTCTTTGACCTGTGTCTTTACCTGCCTTGGGACACCTTTCTCCACAAGCATTCTCCTTGGGTTGTGTATTGGTAGGCACCCTTTTAAGTCAGGTCATGATGTGAACAGGTCATGATTTCAACAGGTCTTGATGTCATGAGTTTGTTATGTAATCAGGGTATGATGTCGTCATCACCTGACGTTGTAGGGTTATGGTGTCATGAAGTCTTTATGTCATAGGTCCATTCTGTCATGGGGTGATGAGTTCATAATTTCCTGATGTCATCATTTTGTTATCATTCATGTCATCGGTTCATGATGACATGTGGTCTTATGTCGTAGGCTCATGATGTCGTAGGGTCAGGATGTTAGCAGGTTATGATGTCACCGGGTCATGATGTCACCGGGGTCATGATGTCATTGGGTTCATGTATAGATGTTTATTCAGATCCTTGGGTTACACACCAAGTCTGGTTTGGCTCATCTCAAACACGTCCTAATAATAAAGTAGACATAAAATAAGATGGTACTTTAACAATCAGATGGGACATTTGGGGTATAAGTGGCCATTTTCACATAAACACATCTTATTTTACAATGCCTCAAGGAATAACCATCCTATAGTTGAATAACGATGTAACGTTGATATCAATGGCAAGGAAACACTATCGCCTTTGGTTATATTACTGGGGCATGATGCTTGGTGTGGTGATCTTTTATCATATAATGGAGTTCTCTACAGGGTACAGACACAAGCAGAGCTCCTGTCTGAGAGACCTCTGGCTGGTGGGTGCTAATGGGTGCTGGTGGGTGCTGGTGGGTCCACGTCGACTCCTATTCCCTCGTTCTGTCGGTCAGCACTAGGGAGGGAATGTGGGAGTGACAGGTGCAGCCCACCCTGAAATAGACTGAGGGGGGGGGGGGGGTCAGAGAGAGGGATAGAGAGATAGAGAATAGTAGGATTGTGAGAGGGAGGAAGATGATAGAGGCCGAGAGAGAGAGAGGGAGAATAGACAGAAGAGATAGAATAGTAGGAGATGATGAGGGAGAATGATATAATAGGGGGAGAGGAGAGGGAGGTAGAGAGAGAGAGCTTTAGAATAGGAGAGGGCTATATATATAATATATATATATAATAGAAGCAAGGGAAAAGGAGAGAGGGAGGGAGAGAGCCAGAGTTCAAGGAGGAGAGGGAGAAAGATGGAGAGAAGGATAAAAGGGGTTGTGGAAAAGGCAAACACAAGAGAGACAAGAAGAAGAGAGATATTTTTTAAATACTAACTGTTTAGAAGGGGATGGAGAGTCATTGTAAGTCGGGGTACAGTAGGTTTCAGAATGAACCAAATTGACAAAGCAAAAAATAAGGCAAAAATAAGGCAAAGAAAGGATAAATGCAGAAAGAATGAATAATGTAAATGATAACAGAAGATTTATATGCAGAGGGAAATAAATATGAAAGAAGCTCAGCAGAAACTTCTAGTATATTAGAGAAATATGAGATATTATAATGCCTCGACATTATTCATTATTTCTTTCTAATAACCTGACAGCTGTTTGCACACACACACACACACACACACACACACACAGACACACACGCACAAATACATTACATCTATTAGTTGAGGCCCAGTAGCATAGCATATAACAAGAAATTCTCATTTTGCTTGTTAGCAAAGCACTGTTGTCGCAAATGTATGACCATTCATAAAATTGTAACGTCTGTCTAATTAAGTAAAGTGTCTAGACCACCTGCACTAGAAGCTCGGTTGGTAAAAAAGACACTGGACATAGTGGACCACCCCTGTTTCTAAGGGAAGTGTACTATATAGTACTATATACTATGATATACTTACTACTATATATATACTTATTATACACAGATTATGGAACATACAGAGCGGATGTCTTACTGTTTTGATGTGAGCTGACTGGCTGGTATGAAATGTTCTTTAGAGGGCTAGGGTTAGGGGGGTACAATGTGTACCCTGTGCAGCCCTTTGAGACTGGAACTGTGATTAAGGGCTAGACTAATAGAGTAGAATGGAAAAAGATGCCTAATTTCAAACAGCAGGGTACATAGTTTTTTCTATCTATGTATCTCTCTCTCATTCTCAAATTGATTTGATATACTTTTTGATCCCAATAGGAAATTCATCGTCTGCAATTCTCTCTGTCTCTCAGTCTCTCTGTCTCTCTGTCTCTCTCTCTCTATATCTTGCTGTCTCTCTGTCTCTGTTTGAATAAAACCAGGCCTATTCCCAGTACTAAGAGTCAGCATCGTATACACTGTGTATATATAGTTAGTGTGTGGGTGTGTGTTTACGTGTGTGGGTGTATGTGTGTGTGTGTGTGTGTGTGTGTTTGTGTATGTGTTTGCATATCAGTAATTATGATTTCTTAAAGGATATTGCCGTTGGGATATATAACGTATAATTTATTAGCTAAGCACATCATTTATAAAAAACATGTAAAAGTACATTGATATACGTATAAGGGTTTGGGCGAGGTAACCGGATCATTCTCTGCATGTTTATAAAACCTGACCCATATCTCAGCTCCTCCCAATAAGATTAAGGGCTTCCCTCGCAACCCGGAGTCTTGGAACCCTTGAATCTCCATGACAACCCCCGGGGAATAGCAATGGAATATCCGACCTCGACTCACCATTACTATTCAGTGAAGCAAATTTACTTGTCAAGTAGAAGGGAGATATTTAATAATGGATATTTATGGAGTAACTTTGTTTAATTTAAACGTACACAAATATAAAAGCTCATGTGACCTTTGTAACGCACGTAAGGATTGGAAATGTAGATGTTTACAGTCTGCATCCTCCAAAGCGGGGAATCCCTTTCGTTGGTGTTTTCCCATATTCAGCAACCCTTCTCCCTCCAACCTCCGCACGACTCCCCGGACATCGACCCACTCCTCCTCCTCTGCGTAACCGTAAGCTGCCCATCCTCCTCTCTCAGACTGTTTATGCCTGCAGGGCTGGTGGTTCGATATCTGGGCCCGAGGGGGTCTGACATCAGCAGGTTCTAATCAGGGCCCCTGGCCAACAGGGAAATCCCCGCCTGATGCATTGTTAGATTTAGAGAGCAGCGGCCAGGTTTTCAACTGATTGGTCCGATTTTTTTCCCGGTGACTTGTCCGCCAGTCGACGGTGACATTTCTGCTTGACTCTTAACATTTCTTGTTTTTTGTTTCTTGATAGAATTGTCGCTGGGATTTTACATTTTAGGGACAAAAATGCTGAGGAATGACAAATTGGTGGTTGAGTGCTTTGAAGTGAAGAGCAACGTTTACGGCTGTTTTTTTCATCACCTTTGTTCATTCCATCAACACAGATATTTGAGCCCAGCCTACATCCTATGTCCTGGGACACAATGCAGCACTACCAAAAAATGTAAGAAAAAAAAAAATTCTCTCCAATAGCGTTTAAGCGTTTCGGATATGAAACCGTCAGACAGTGGAGACAGACCCACAGATCACAGCCAGAAACGTCCAGAACCTTACATCTTGCTGCCAGGGTTGACCTCCCTCCTATTGATTTTGTGTAGAGTAAATGTATTCAGCCCAATAACAGCTTATCAGATAATTTACTGTCAGTCGTGGGGTGAACTCTGCCTTACTCATCATATTTCTCATCGCATTACCTAGTAGCAAATTCCACACACTCTGCAACATCTTTTGCCCTACATCGTAGCCACTATGTCCACCCCAGAGAAAACGAGTGGTTGTTTTATTCTGTGAATGAGAATGGTTTTGTTGAAATAAACACCAATTACCAACCGACCCTTCAACTAGCCAATCTACCGACTGAATGACCGAACAACTAATCAACTTACCAGCTATCCGACCAAGTAACCAACCCTCTGACTAAGAGAGCTTCCAACCAACCAACTCATTACCAACTTACCAAGGGAAACACTAACTAACCAACCGACTAACCAACCAACCATCGAACAAACCATTCAATCAACCCAACAAATCAACCAACAGAATAACCAGTTAAAAACTGTTAAACTTGTTTTTTCTGAGCTCCATTGAGCATGCCTAGGTCCATTGAGAATGCCTGCTGTGTGATGGAAGTCCCCCCTGGCTTGTGTTTGTGTTTGTGCTTATCCTCAATCAGACAGACCCTTTGAAAACAGAGAGGTGTTAAGTTTGGTCAGCTGTGCGTCTGGGTATAATGGGTATTACATCGCAGACATCTATTTGTGTACGCAAGTCTTTGAGTGCGTTTATTTCCATTTATCTTGTTGTGGTCTCCTGTTGACCCTGCACATCCTCCTGGCTGTTTCAGCTGCTGAAATGTGCCACTCTGAGCTTCGACATGTCGGGGGTATTTTGCAGGTGTGTGCTCTAACTCCTACCAAGTTATAGGCTTACTGCATCAGCTCTGTTACATCTCACACCTCCCGACCCTGGCTGCGTTTACCTTCACTGTGCCGTGATGAGATTATCAAATCGTCGGTAGCAGGTTTGGGTTGGCTGGAGCAGTAAGCTGTAGGACCCGGCTCTCCCAGTCCAGAGACCCGCCTCTCTTTCCACCAGGTCCGGCTAAGCCCTGCATACCGTCTGGGCTCACCATGAGCTTTATACGTGGCCATGTTGGACTAGGTTTCCGTAGCAAGGTCATGGCTACACCTGACGGCGTACTGTGGTGACCTTGTGTCTGATCCCACCTCCAGACCAGCTGCCCCTTTTCTGACAACAGTTAACAGATGAAAGTTAGTTGCCTGCATTTCTGGATTGCAAATAAAAGTCTTGCCCAATATGTTTTTAGACAACCGTCTGGATTAGCAATGAGTATTTAAATCTGCTTGCCCTCAAAATATTGGCAGGACATTTACTTTTTCAACCTAGAATCTATTTTATCACATCCTGTGCCATGTAGGCCAGACACAGGCATCGTTGTTCAGTTTCTAGTTCTAGCGAACTAAAAGCCTTTTGGAGAGGATATCCCTTATGTATTTCCATTTGGCCCAGAACAGCAACAAACACAATTATTATCAAAATGCATTGCAAAAGTTATTCTGCTTCCTCTTATAATTTTTGTTATTGCTATCATTACTATTATTAATATTATTATTGTTTTTATTATTATTGTTATTGTTATTGTTATTATTATTATTAATATTAATATTAATATTAATATTAATATTAATATTAATATTAATATTAATATTAATATTAATATTAATACTCAATACCATATTGAGTATTAACATTGTTGGGCATTAATTGCATCAAATTGCGATAAATTTAGATATTATGGACATTATGATGGGTTCATGAGGATTATATGTGTACTTTTATTCGTCCTCAGAGAGGGATTACGGCCACTTGATGTGCTCTGTTTAGGTTTGATCCCACTTGTAGATGAAATAATCCTATCTGTGTCGTGTAAATGTGGAATTAAATTTAGACGAGGGGGAACTACCCTGCCCACTACAGGCTGGCAGGCTAACAGGCTAGCCTTGTGTTAGCGTTGTGTTAGTACGCGCTTTCATCTACGTTCTGAAGATGTCATGTGATCACTGACAGTCTGGGAGCAGTGAGTCACATTTACTTTGGTCTGCTTTTAGACCCGACCCCTTCGTACCCACATCCTATTTCCATATCGGGGACTGCAGTCCGTTTTAAACCCTGATATCAAAACCTGCCCCATGGTCCAGCATGGAGGACAATTTTACCTACTCAATTTATTCAGTTAAGTCCTGGATTACTCTCTGCCATATTGTGTCTCTGAACAGTCCCTCACACTACAGAACAACTAGCTCATTATATTCTCTGTCCCTCATAATGAACTCCAATAGAGTTATTCTTATGCATATTATTATTCAAATGATGATTTAAATAGCAAGTACTGGGCTGCTTCAAAACTCTCTTTGAAGGGGAAGTCATTGCTTGCTGAAAAGATAGTCCAGATGTTTTTCAGAAACATGTTACATTTATTAATATAGTTTGTTGTGTTTGTGTTCATTTATTATCGTGTCTTCCATATAGGTTAATGTCTCTTAAAATGGAAAATATTGAAGGAGAATTTTGTAGGTTTTAAGAGAGAAATAGATAGACCAGGAATATATTCAATAAACAACTGTCAAATAACATTAGTACAATACATAGTTTGTTGTATTTGTGTTCATTTGGTATTGTGTCTTCAATATAGGTTTGTATAGAATCTCTTTGAAGGGGTGTGTTGGACGATGTTTTTTCTTTTAATCATTTAAGCCTTGTTTTCTTCAGGTTGTGTTAACTATCCACCCCATCTGTTAACTAGTGTTGTCTAGTTCCCCTTTGTCCTTAACCTTTTGTCTGTAGTGAAACGGTCACAAGGAAGCAGTGACCACCTATCTATAAGAGAACAAAGGCAACTCTGTCCTTTATGTCAACCTTTCCCTCCTTGGACTTCAGGGCAATTGTATTGTGAGGAGGAGGTGAGACTGTGTTGAAAGGCTGTGTGAAACTGTATTCTGGGCTCACTCTGTTAGAGTGGAGACTGGTGTATGCATACATTAAATAGGTTCCTTAATTTTTTTTGCATTTAGAAGTCTTATCTGTCCTAGAAGCAATACCTCATAAAGGAATTGCCACAACAAGGGGAAATATTGAAGGAGGAACATAGCATACAATATAGACAAACCACATATTTCTTTCATAAAGTGTTAAATAAGATTATAATACTTTTTATTGTACGTGTGCTCACTTGGTCTTCGGTAGGCCCTTTGAGACAAATAAAATAGGCTAGGCTTATCTAGATTCTCTGTCTGAAGTGAAAATACAGTCTCAAATGGGGGAGTTGTATAGGGCTCAGAGTTAAGGAGGAAGAGAGGGCACGTTGCTCCACTTTCCTCTGGGCGGGGCGGAGGCAAGAAGGGACAGATGAGAGGAGAGACATTTCTGGGCTGAGGGGAGATAGATGATCCAGGCTGAAGGGCGCAGGGCAGCCAGGGGAAGAGCTGGCGGTGCTGGGTCCAGGGAGGGATGATATCAGGGTCGCTGGTCTAAGGTGGGTTTTAGTTTTTAAAGCTTAGTGCTACTGCTAACGCTAAGTGCTGTGCTTAATGTGCACTGTGGGTTCAATAAAGAGACAAACAATAAAAACAACAGAATAACTCGTCTGTGCTTTTTTAGAATCACGCTCAGAAAGAGATTCATTGGCAGGTAGATTTGCATTTGGATTAAAATATACTACAAACCACTGTTCATGAATATTAAATAAAGAAGTGAAGACATTTTATCTATCCAATATATAAATATAAAGATATAAAGAAGTAGGCCTATCTGACACCCAAGTTAAGATCACAGTGAGGATGTGTCTCACCGACCACACCGCTACAGAGGTTCAGTGACTCAGAGAGTTGGGGAAATGGTTTGCTCTGGGAGGCAAGAGAGTCTTCAGGCCCTTGTGGAGGAGAGACATCAGAGGGGATCTGCCTGCGCAGTGGGTGGTTGGTGGGTAAGGTGGTGGTGGGTGGTGATTGCTAGGGGCAGCTGGGAATGCAGAGTATCAGGTGTGGATTCACATGGGGGTGCAGGAGAGAGAGAGAGAGAGGGAAGGCTGGGGGTGTTAACTACTGCATTTAACCACTTGGAGAGGCCTGACCGCCACTGCAAAATACTGTTAGAACTGACTGCAGTTCTTTCTGTTTTAATTCCTCTTTTAGAATTCTGCATGGAATGTATCTTTAAAGATTCTCCCCTCAAATAGTATTTTGTGTATTAGCCTTTTAGATCCATGTATAATACTCTATTAGAATTTAGAAACTTTCTCTAGTAGATTTCTTTATATAACTCTGTTATGCTAAAATGCTCTTATGTAGCGTTCATAGAGCACATAGTTAGAACATTGTGTCACTTTTGTTTTTCTTTCTTTAAACATAAATAGTATGCTCTTTAAAAGGGGTGCACTGGTATTCAGTGTAGGCAGCTCAGGGTCATTTAGGGTTAGCTAACCTAACTCTTAATGACATAAGTATGAACATGAGCTTGAGAACATAAAATATGTTATAATCTCTGGTACGCATTTTATTTATCCATGTAAAAGGTATTAACAGGTTGTGATAGTGACATATTGATAGTTTATATATGGATAGATTATGTGGTATTGGGTGGTATCGGCAGGTTGTTGTGTTTAAAGTTATGATTGCATTGTAGTAATATTTTTGGATGACCAGGTGGGGTTAAAGTATTGATCATGATATTAAGGTATTGATCATGATATTATCTTACAGAAGGACCAGGTGGTGTTGATGTTACGGTATTTATCATGATATTAAGGTATTTATCATGATATCAAGGTGTTGGGCATGATATTATCATACAGAAGGACCAGGGGATGTTGATGTTAAGGTATTGATCAGGATACTAAGGTATTGATTATCATATTTATCTTACAGGATGACCAGGTGGTGTTGATGTTAAGGTATTGATCATGATATTAAAGTATTGATCAGAAAACCAAGGTGTTGATTATGATGTTTATCTTACAGGATGACCAGGTGGTGCTCCAGTGCACAGCCTCCGTGCTGAAGGAGCAGATCAAGCTGTGTCTGTCCTGCGAGGGCTTCGGGAACCGCCTCTGTTTCCTGGAGACCACGTCCAACGCCCAGGTACCCACCCTCCATCAATCTATCCGCTGATCGATGAATTGATTGAGGAGGATATATGTACACACTCAATGTCTTTGCCAATCAATAACTGATAGATAGATTGATCACACACACATACAATGTCCCATCTCAAACCCTCTCTGGTCTATAGATACGCTGGTTATTTTACTGGGGAAAAAAAGAACTTACTGAAATTGCAACAACAGCATCCCCTCTGGCGAAACATTGCTAGTGCAGTAGTTGTTGTTTTTTGGGGGAGGGGTTTGTTTGCCTCAAATTAGCGCGAAGCCATATCACATATCAGACCCTCGATACACAGAGTACTGAATGAATCCACAGTCCTCCTGTAGTACAGAATATAGGATGTCAACCTGGGAGGCAGGGTAGTCGATAACCACTACATTAGCTCCAACATCAAATTTTAATCCTTTTCATTTAATTAAATTTACTGGTTTATTTGACACATTAAAACATTGCTGTAAATGTGTCAGAATTATAAAGGCTTGTTTTCATCTGCAGTCCCTGGAAATTGGAAATAATAACTTAACCAATTAATTAATAATTTAACCAAGACGGATGTTTAAACCATGACAATGACCTGGTGGTTTGAAAAGCGATCTCACCACATTTACTGTGTGTGTGTGTGTGTGTGTGTGTGTGTGTGTGTGTGTGTGTGTGTGTGTGTGTGTGTGCGTGTTCCTTCAGAATGTTCCTCCAGACCTTGCCATCTGCTCGTTCATCCTTGAGCAGTCGCTGTCTGTGCGCGCCCTCCAGGAGATGCTGGCTCACCGCGTGGAGATGATCGATGTAGGTACCGCTTAATGACCACAAAAGTGTTTTTAATAGGCTATACAACATACATATACATATTCAAGTCAACTTTATTAGTACAGACCTGAATCAAAGTTCCAGTCTCAAAGGGCTTCACATGCCTCACAATATAACACCCCCTAACCCTGAGCCCTGTGAAGGACTTGAAGGAGAAACTCCCCAAACCCAGCGGGAAGACACCTTTAGAAGGAACCTAGAGAGAGAGATCCCTCCTTCCAGGGACCGTTAGGAGGGTAATAGGTGCAGACATTTAATGGTAGTGTAAAACAAGCCAAGGTTAAGTCTGATTATGCTGTGAGAAAACAGTAGGTGAGTACAAAATGAATCATGAATGGGAGCTAGTTTGCAACAGAGGTGATTGGGTAGGGCGGTCTAAGGTCAATGTTCAAGATAGAGATTGATGGAAAAGAACAAATGTTCAAATAGAATACAGGCGTCTTGTAGAAAGGTGCAGACCCTGCGAGATAATTGTGCTTCACCCACCTGGGTTCCAAGCTTCTGATGAGAATACCTTGTAATTTCTTAGGATTTATCATGTCAATTTTAAGAACATCATTGATATGTTTGATTTTGTATTCATCAAATATCATTTTTAATACATTTTTTTATTTGGTTTTAAAATCAACACTAAAAAAAATAATAATATA
>JAOPJO010000054.1:11510871-11520871 GCA_027123675.1 Molva macrophthalma | reverse complement strand
TGAGCTGCGTTCTGAGCTGGTTTTTTTGGTTTGGTGCTTGTTTTTCAGAGTGGATCAGTGTGGATAAAGACGAAACCGGTGGACCCAAAGGCAAATCCACCCTGCTGCCCCGAACTGGACACGAATACGTCAAGTCTGTACACTTTCCTTTCATAGTTAAACAAATACATCAGTATTTAACATGAAGACCTGGTTATACTCCTACCTTCACTGTGTGTTCTCGCTGAGCCGAAGCTGTGCTCTTGCTGACGGTGTTGGGCTGTGTGTTTGGGAGCAGGCCGTCGCAGGGCCGCAAGCTTCTAGGGACAGAGCTGGGGAAGGTCAGCGAGGAGGGAGAGAGGACCACCAAGGAGGAGACCGCTACTAGGTACTCACAGACATACACACACACACACACACAGACACACACACACACACACGCACACAAGACTTCCTCCTAATGCTACTGCTGTGTGTGTGTGTGTCTCTAAGGTCTAAGCAGCCAGAGTCTCCAGACGACCCGTCGTCATGTAAGAACAGCTACAACAACCCCGCCTACTACATCCTGGAGGGTGTCCCCAACCAATCAGCAGCGGCCATGTTGCCGGAACTCCTCCCGTCTCCTTCCCTCGCCATCCCCCCGGCGGCCAAACCCTCTGCCCCCTCGGCGGTGCCTCGCTCCAAGCCCGCCTCTGGTCCCCCTCCCGGGCCCTCCGGCCCCCGCGGCAGGCCCCCGGTGGGCCTCTCCGTCCGCACCATCAGCGAGGAGCCGTCCCCGGAGGAGGAGGTGGGCGGCGTGGTACCCGGCCCAGCCCAGGGCGGGCCAAGCGCCGTCCTGGTGGGGAGCTCTCTCAACCGCCCTCCCCCTGACTTCCCCCCTCCCCCGCTCCCTAAAGGAGCCCTGGAGATGGCCGTCGACTGCCCCTTCGCCAAGCCCCGCCCCCACTTCCCCGACCCGGCCGAGGTGCGCACTGCCCCCGTCGCTTCAGCGCCGTTCCCCTTGGGGGAGGGCTTCCCGAGGGGAGGGGGGGGAGGAGGGGGAGGAGGAGGGGGAGGAGCTCTGGACGACCAGTCCTGCTCGGTGCTGCAGATGGCGAAAACGATGAGCGAGAGCGAGTTCCCCGGACAGCCCCCCCGGGCCCCCTCGGCCCCGCCCCTGATAAGGGGGCCGGTTCTGGGGTTGGGGCTGGACATCGCCCGCACCTTCCCCCCAAGACACCCCATCCCAGAGAGCATCGCTGAGGACATGCCTGAGGAGGTAAATGTAGTAGCTGGTGCTGGTTAGCCATACCAGCAAACGCCCCTCTCTCTGAAAATATGGAGGCGAATTACAAAATACCCTGCCCTTAATTATAGCTTAACTAAACCCGGGACGTCCCACATTTCAAAATGTTAGCAGTGGATATCACATTAAAATCGCTGTTTGGAAGTGTATCTCTCTAGCTCTACGACAGTAAAAAGCAGGAAAGAACTGCGTGGTCATGGGACCTCTGTGGGAGTAGGACTGTATAATAGGTTAAACTGACTTTCGATGTGCAAATTGGTGGAATCTATGGCAGACCTTTTTCACACAAAAGAAAGCACCTACTAAGGGATTAAGACCCTTGTATTCCAGCTTTTGGGTGTTTCTTGCATCCCTAATACTGATTTGTGAACTCCGCATTGATTCAATCCATGAATTCGGCCAGCCGTCCTCTCCACAGGGATAAGCCAACGACAATCCTGCCTCCCGCACATGATCATGTTCTGATTCAGACATGGAGAGAACAGTCTATTCACGGACCGTCCGTTGTGAGGGGGGGAGAGAGAGAGAGAGACAGCGAATCATTGTGTTGCTCGCAGCTCTACGATGAAATACGATTTTACCCATTTTAAAGTGTGTTTAAAGTGTTTCAAATGTGTGGGAAACACTATTGATCGCAAATTACTTTGGCAGCCGTTAACACACCCGGACGGCCAGCCGAGGTAAAGACTCTGTGTGGGAAACACTAAATTAGGTCTCTGCTGGATTACTGGTTACTAACTCACTGACAGGAGTGTGGGGGTAGAGGAGACATGACGCCATTGACACGCAACCTCACAAAATGTAACGGACCGTAGCCTAATCTAAAACTACTGATTTCTCCGGGTTTGAACATTGTTGGAAACAATTAGGATGATGTTAGTACACAACTCAACAAAATATATAACCTGGGTCAAGTCGTTTTTTTAGATATTTGAATGTGGAAATGTTACATATTATACCTTAAGACCTGCAACACTGTCAGAATTATCCTACTGTCAAATCTGCGGTTCCTGTCCAACACAACCAGAAGAATTGTATGCTCACACAACAGACTGGACAGCAGCGTCTCATTGACTGTTTTGTTTCTGCCGCCCTCTGCAGGCTCTGTGGGGTAGCAGCAGCTCCTCCCTGTCTGTGGGGGAGTCCTCAGTGGGGGAGTGGCTTCAGCGGCTGGGCCTTGAGCGGTATGAGAAGGGCCTTCTGCACAACGGCTGGGATGACCTGGAGTTCCTCAGGTACACATGTTTTCCTTTTTCACATTTTGAATCGTGGAAAACCTACCCACGATTCAAAATGGATGGGATGACGCCAAGAATGCACACTATTTTAGTCATTTAGCAGAGGCTTAATGGGGGACATGGGGGATCGAACACGCTTGCATGCACTTTTCTCTCCCAGATACATATACATACATATTCATAGATAATATTAAATATTTTACTGAAGATGTCAAATTCATTTCCACTTGCGTTCTTATCAAACAAGGATGTTTCTGTAAATTATCCTTTTTTTGTCCTCTGTAATATGGTAGTCAACACCTATGTCCAATCTGTTGTCCACTCACACCTGTTTCCTCCAGTGACATCACCGAGGAGGACCTGGAGGAGGCAGGGGTCCTAGATCCCGCTCACAAGCACATCCTGCTGGAGAGCCTGAGGCAGCAGAACCAATGAGATGAAGCCAACAGGGGACCCTCGTCCATCTGGTAACAGCTGGGTCTCAAGCTGGGGCAAAATGCCAGCTCCCTGAACTAGAGTGAACTGGACTGAGCTGGACTGTGTGTCAACGTATGCCAGGCAATTGCACTTCATTTCTGTTTTGTTAAGTGAACACGTGTTGAACCAACGCCATGTCCCCATCCCCCATGCTGTCATAACCAGCCCCTATCAGCCAGGGGCGGGGCTACGAGGGACATGGACTTTGGACCATTCACAGATGGCGAGAGGCTGCAGACTTGAATCTCACTACATCTTACCCGACCCCCAACCCTCTCTCCCTTCAACGCTCAGCCTTACCTGCTGGAGTTATACCCTGTGTTCTGAGGTTTATCCTGAGAAACGTAGCCTACCTCCTAGCATACGTGTGTTGAATCCGGTTGTGACGTTCAAGACCTTCAACCTGAGCGCAGCCATGAGTGAAGAGCTTGTCGTCGGCATCTGAGGAAGAAAAAAACAAAACATTGTGCAACCCTGAGTCTTAAACCTCAGCCAATGCCCCCCCCCTACCCACACCCCCACTGAAGACCCTGAGTTTAGGACGTTGAGGACTCTGGATGACTGATGCCAGCTGCCCAGACCTCAGTGTAACCAGAGGTCAGGCCTGCGCCCCCAGTCTCCCTGGCTGGGCTAGGCCTAAGACTGATGCCCTGATCCTGGCCAAGGCTGAGGAGGGGCCTCCTACACAGATAGAGCTACTGTAAACGATACCTTTTGATCCCGTTATTCAGATAGTGGAAATTAATGTCCGTTTGTTTTTATACTGATTCTGCATGTATTTATGGCCCAAAGTATTTGTTGTTTTGTTTTGTTTCAGTTTTTTCAAGATAAAGGGATTATTATTGAGCAAGCAAACCAAACCATAACTGTGAGAGAAATTTAGAAGCTGTTTTTATGTGCTGACGTATCTGCTTAGTCAAACACATTTCTTTTCACACACCAATAAGTTCCTCAGAAATCAAATAATTGTATTTGGCCAGAGAGGAATTATTAATCTTCTTTACAATTTAAAGATCAGTATAATCTTGAATCAACTTATTATTATTATAATTGCTGTTTAGGTCCATGTTGTGGAGTTTAAGGCTTTTTAAGTCACCTGTTAACAGACATTGAATTTAAGTAACATTGATTACACAAGGATATAAATGTTGTTGCAAGTTGTTGGATTTGACCAACAGGTGGCGCCACTGTTCCAGAAATCGCCGCAATAGAGGAACGCGGAACTAGAGGGAAATTAACACACAACCAAATCAAGTTAACGAAAAGGATTTGTACTTAATACTTAGCTGTTGTTCGATTTTTTTTGTTTCACATGAATATGCGTTGCTAGTTCAAAGTCTTTCTTCAAGACTAAATATCCTGCCATTATTGCAATGAAACCAGAAGACTGAATCATAGGTTGTGTTTTCAAGGGACATAATCCATAACTACCTAGGTAGTTTCATCACAATTCTGTAACACTTTGTGTAAAATACACCCATAGTGTCAAAATTTTTTACCTTCCTTCAGTCATTTTGTAGCCACACACACAACCTATTACATTCATCAATCAAACCTTACTGAGGATACCTTTAGTTAAGTGATTTGCTTATTTGTTTGGAACACACACATGTTTGACTTTCATTTTTAACAGTAGCAATAGGCCTTTGTTTTGTGATTGCAATGCAGTTTCGTTAAGTGCCCTTGTGTCATTGCATCTTAAGTTGCCCTATAGAGAATATTTTTCCAATTGCTGTGTGTGTGTGTGTCTTCTGTGCTGTGTGTTCTCTGTTCTCTCCATCCATTTTCTACACTGAACTGTTATATCTCCTTGCTTGTACTCTAGTTGTTTTAACTTAATGAAAGTGACTGTTATGTGATGTTTTTTTCCCAAATAAAAACTAATGTTTGCTTCATTTAAACATTACTTAAATCTATTTTAATGGTCTCTTTTAAATTATTTGATGCATTCCCTCTCTATTTTTCGTGTTATTTTGATCATTAAAACATTAGGCCTATTAGCTATCTTTAATAATTAACAATGCACATTTCTCCAGGACTGCGTGTAATGTGTTGTAGGCCTATAGTGGATCTTTATGGAGGTTGTAGCCTAGAATCTGGTCAGTCTGGCTATACACTAAATTCCACTAAAAAAACCATTACTACTTCTAAGCCCATTTTAAAGAAGGACAGCTATTCAGTGCTTTCCCCACATGTCCCCCTACATAGCACCGTCGCTTCAGCCTCTTTAGCGCTGCTCCTAGTGTTTTCATGGTTTTGTGGAATTTGAAGGTCTCTTAAGGTCTATTCTGTGCAGCTTTTACCAGTTTGGCTCCGTACCTTCTGTTTGCTTTCGGATTCATGCTTGCAGCCATCCATTGGTCGATTGAGCTGCCTATTCCACCCTTCGACTTGTGTCAAGACCACAGCTCGAGTGCCACCCCGGACTTGTGATCGGCCATCCCAAACTGTTAGGGTCTTCCTTCAGGCTCTCCTGGGCCAGCGGAGAACAGCTGACGAGAGTCACAAGACAAACTGGAAATCGAGGATATTTGAAGTCCAACCATGGGGAACCGATGGCATTCCTTCTGCAGAACAGCGCAGCACCTTCTGCAGAAGCTGGCTTTACTGCCCTCAGGATTACACAAAGAACACATGAAGTACACAAGAAGTGCCATGTGTCTCCAGGACTCCAGTGTTGCTGAAAGTGCCCTCAACAGTACATTTGTACGCCAAAATCTCTAGGGTTGTAAAGGACATCACCGTTGACTGAGTCACAGGCACCACAGAGTTATGTCGATATCGCTGGAGAGGCCTTCCACCTGAAGCTCCAGATTGAGCTTCAGATGAGTTGTCGGCCAGACACGCAGAGATACGTGCTTCTACGTGGGTTTCACACCATGAAAAACAAATAATTAGTTGTGTGTCATCTTCATAGCTGTTGTAGGAAAGGCCATTTGATTGAATGACCCAGTGACTTGGTGTACAGAGAGAATAGGATTGTACCCAGGACAGAACCCAGAGGGACCCCAGTAGTGAGACAACAAGGATCAGACACAGATTATTCCCAGGTTACCCTGTAAATCCAATCCGTGAGGTAGGATGTGGACAGGAAGAGTGCAGAGCCTGAGACTCCCAGGTGTTCGAGGTCGCAGAGGAGGGTCCGGTGGTTCACTGTGTCAAAGGCTGCTGAAAGGTCCTGCAGAATGACAGAGGAGGAGAGGGCGGCTGTTCCTCTGTGTCGGCAAGGAAGGCAGTTTCAGTTAAGTTGCTTGCCCTGAATCCAGACTGGTGAGGGTCCAAAAGGTTGTTCTGGTGGAGGTATGCAGAGAGTTCGGAAAAGGACTGCATGCTCAAGTGTTTTGGAAATAAATGGTGAAAGAGAGACAGATCGGTGATTATTTTCATGGGATGAGTTGAGTTGTGGTTTCTTTAAAAGAGGGTTCACTCTTGCTGCTTTAAGAGTGATCGGAAAACAAACCAGTAGTCGAAGACGTGTTAATGAGATGGTTGAAGCTAAGGAAGGAGGCAGGAGAAATAGACTGAAGAAGGTGAGAGGGGCTAGGGTCGGGAGGGCAAGTGGTTGGGTGGGGGGAAGTTTCCAGGGATAGTACCTCGTTGGGAGAGAGTGGTAAAAATGGAGCCAGAGTAGGAGATGAAGAGGTGTCTAAAGGACAGGTGTTGAAAAGTGGTGCGTGGGGAAATGAGGAGCGTATGTCATCTACATTTTTTACCAAGTAGTTAATAAAATCGCTTGGTAGAAGGGAGGAGGAAGGTGGGGAAGGTGAGGAAGGGCGGACAATATGTTCTTGCAGGTCAACAGCTGCTTGATGTTGAATTCTGTGCACAAGGGCGTTTCTGGGCCTAGGGCACCACCTGCAGGGAGGGGGCCAATTGGGCACTTGCCCCCATTTATATATATATATATATTTGTATTTTTAAATAATATATATATATATTTTTTTTTGTACCCAGTTTCCTCCAAATGTTAGTAGTTGCTAATTCCCGGCTTATTCATTTGTTATCTGTGAGATGAAGAGGGAAGACTCGGGGAGGGGCGGCGGTTGGCAGTTTATTAGGTGAAATGTTCTGCCTGTCTGACCTGACCTGGAGCCCTTGGATCAAAGCCATCGGGGGCGCAGTTTAGGAAGAAGATACATTTTTTATACACCTGCTGCTGCATTTGATTTATTTTGTTATAATAGTAAATGGAGATCTCACCTGGGGTGCCAAAATGGCCAAAAACGCCACTGTCTGTGCAATGCTGTATTCGATTTGCCTCTGGTTGGACCTTTGTACAGGCCACCGTCAATTTACCGTGTTGACTGGTTTGTGGGAAGGTTTTGGTTAGACTATTTTGTTCCAGCACAACTTTTGTGAGTTTTGAGCCTTTAGTTTGGTAGATGGTTAGGGTTAGCGTTATTGTTTGCATCCTGACTGTGTACTTTGCATTTGTAGTTCAAATGTATTTACCATTTATTGGTTTTGTATTGAGTCTGGTTTCCCTGACTGTACCAGAACCATCTTATCTGAAGTGGCTCATGCTGGCCTTCATAATGGTGATTTGAGTTATTACTTCTAACAGATCCTTTTTTAAATGTTATGAAATTCTAAATGCCTAAATATTAACAGTTGATAATGTAAGTAAAGTGTAATTGGTTCTTCAGTTTGTTTCTTCGTATGAAGGTTCTGTACAATATGAGAATGGCTATGGCCCTATGTACAAGCAAGACTTTAACACCTCCTCAAGCGGTAGGGGAAATGCTATTTTGTGGTGCGTTGACCCTCCTAGGTTCAGTCTGTTGTAACTGATCATTGATAGAGGATCCTCTGGATCGACTGGTGGTCCTGATGATGACGTATACATTCGGCTGTTTGTTGTCATATATAAAAGGATAGTTGTGGAGTGTGTGTGGATGATGGCTGGTTTAAGCAGCCTCCCCCTGAGTCTGATCGGACTCTGGGGCTGGGTGAGGCTGCACACCTGTCCTTGTGTTCCTCCAGACACAGGATAGCAGGGTGGTGGTGTTGAAAGCCGGTGTATTGTACGGTTTGCAGATAATGATACATGATGCTGGTGCTCTATGTTGCCATGCAGGAGATCTCTCCCTGTGTGCATGTGGAGATGGCTGGTTTAACCTGTGCACATTGATTACTCAATGTGTAACAGGTGTGCAGCACCCAGCCCTAGTGTCCAATCAGACTCGGGCCAGGTGAAGCTGCTTAAACCAGCCCTCATCCACACACACTCCACAATAGTGTAGTAGCTTGGGTCAACTTTAGGCCCAGCCAAAAGAATGTACTATGTGTGAGAGTAGAAGTTTTCTACTGCTGTCTGCTGCAGAGGTTTCTGTCCCACATCATGTACAGAACAAAGTTGATCCACGTCAGTCTACCGGTAGACCAGTGACCTCGTTTGATTTGTCCAGTCCTTTATTTCTGTATACCGTCTGCAAGCCCAGCTATTGTACTTCCAACACTCCTAGCTTGAAGCTGTCTTTAAAGAGCGGGACTTAAGGGGCACAGCTGGCAGCAAACCCAAAATCTTAACCACCCTCTTAACCTTCACCCCTCAACTTAACCACATCCTAACTCTAACTTAATGACTAAACATAACCACCTAATACCTAACCTTAACTTAATACAATTATTTATCTATCCTTAACCTAATATCTAAACACAACCATCGGTAACCAAATATCAAAACTTTACAATTAACCATCCATAATCTTGTACCAAAAGTGGAACTTTTACAAACTAGCTAAACCAAAGTCGCTTGGTCCCTCCCCTCTCACAAGTCTGCACAGGTCTGCTTTCAATGGTTGTTTAAAGAACAGCTGGCAGGTCGGCACCCCCATCTCATTGAAGGTATTTATATTAAATTCAGTCAAAATAGACATGGAAAAATGAAATATTGTTGGCTATTGCATGAAGGAATCAGATCATTGAGCAGTCTAAGTAGTGCTTCCATAATGTACATTTATTAGAATATGTAGGGTAGTGCTATATCTTCTCATTCACTAGAGCTCTCATCACTTCATCATTGAATGGAAATACTGGACATAAAGACAGGCGCTCGAATGAAATACATTTTTAGATCAACGTGGGGAAGAAAAAAATCTACCTATTTATATTACTAATTACAGGATTACCTTTCAAGTAACAAGGGGTCTGTGTAGCTGTTCAAAAAAGATCTGCATGTTGGTCAAAATAAAATATTAATAAATACACTAGTTTGCATTTTAAGTACATATGCGGCTTTCCCTTCAACGTATCAAATTTCAGACCTGTCCCCATGACGACCAATAAAAGAAGAAACTAATGCAAGGCAACATTAACTACAAACAATTGCTCTTTTGATGGAGGACCGGCAAAAGCAATACAAGGGAATGTGAAACAATTCTCGGTCTGTGTAATGACTGCTCAACATTAGTGAAGATGCCAAGGAACGTTGTTGTTTTTGACATATTGCCCATGTGTCAGCCTTTTTTGTGAAAAGAAAATTGTGCCCCTGGCACAAATCTGTGTTTGTGCACAAATCTGTGTTTGTGCACAAATCTGTGTTTGTGCACAAATCTGTGTTTGTGCACAAATCTGTGTTTGTGCCAGGGGCTGCAAAGAAAATACAAAACGTTATAATCCATGTGCCACCAAAATGAAACAGACAATGAAGTAATTGCACACATATCATGAAATGCTATTCAAAGAACGGCAATCAAATAGAGATATTATGGTTCAATGTTTTTTTTGGAAGATAAAACTCCTAAACCAAAGTAAAGCAGAGCATCATAAGATACTGGTCTGAAACTACTCTGAGGGCAAGATGGTCAAACTGGGTTACCAGCCTTCTGTACAAGTCCTGTTATGCTGTCAGGAATATGCAGCTCTGTCTGCAACTGGGAAAACACCATAGAGCTACCATTCCGTAATCTATAGGTAAAAATGCGAAGTGGCTGACAACAATGGATTTAGTTTTGTGTGTGTGTGTGTGTGTGTGTGTGTGTGTGTGTGTGTGTGTGTGTGTGTGTGTGTATGTTTGTCT
>JAOPJO010000054.1:11437884-11451529 GCA_027123675.1 Molva macrophthalma | reverse complement strand
TGCCCTCACACCTACCGCGCCCCAAGACACTGACTCTGCTCCACCCACTCGCTCCCCGGAGGGGAGACGGCGAAGGGAGAAGGACTCCGCCCGCCTCTCCCACCACCGCCCCGCCTTTACCCCGCTCCTCCTTGTCGTCGTCCATCGCCTCCTCTGCCTCCTCCTCCCCTTCCTCCTCCTACTCCTTACCAGCAGAGTTGAAGGCGGAGAGGGGTGCCCCACCCCTGCCTCCTAAAGCCAGCACGGGTCACGGAGTCTCTCAGAGGTCCTGGCGCCGGGAGCGGGTGCAGCTGTCCAGGTCTCCCCACGGCCACAGGTGAGATTTCACTTGCTTACCTGCCCAGCAACTGTGTCATAATGAAAACAATTGTTTCGGGAAATATTTTCAATGCAATGGATCAGTGCATGAATATAGGTATATTCATGCATTGATCCATTGCATTAAAAACATTTCCTAAAACAACTGGTGTCATGAACTTGACCCCCCCTCTATCAGTTTGCCCTGAAGTGGTACCCTTGCCCATGACTATGAGTTTGGCTTGAGTGTTTTTTGAATGAGGTTCCCCTTTATGTTAAATCATTTATTTGAATGGTTGTTTTAGTCTTTCAGAAGTATTTAGTACTGTTTACTAGACAGGCTTGACAACCCACAGTTGGTTCCAGTGCCCAATGGGAAACGATGCTGCCATCTAGTGGATACATTTTCAAACTGCTTGTGTTCTTACTTTCGGTCATGTAAGAGATTTTGATGATATAATGTGAGCAGTACAATTAAGAATAGCTTTTTAAATTGATTGATTAAGCTTGACTATTTGAGCTTGATTAAAATGATGGCAGAGATATACTATTTCAGTTGTGTGTGGGGGTCATGTTTAGGACCAATCTCTCTCGGTGGTTGGGTTTACATTCTTTTTTGTGCATATGTGTCTGCATATCCGTGTGGTTATGTGTCTATCAGTTTATGTTGTCACTAAAAAAGAAGGAAAAAGGAAAGTGTAAGGGCCTTGATTAAAGGTTTGTTTGTGCGAACACTTTTGCTGGTTATAACGCTGTGGAGAAAGTCAGTGAGTGAAGCGGAGGGGCGGCAGTTGGACCCGCATTGCGTCTCAGCGGTGGAGCAGATAGAAAATAGAACAGGAGGAAGAACTGAGCAAAGACAGCGAGCTGGGAAGTACTTTCAAGCATTCAGTTTCAGTCATTCAGTCAAACATACTTTTCATGTGTGCGCACTCACACACACTCACACACTCTCACACACACACACACACACGCTCCGTTTCCACACATGCGCGTCTCCTCCTACCTATTCTACTCAGGCAGTCGTTTCCTCTTTGCTTTTCCTTCCTTTATATTGTCTCTTTCACTGTTGTTTCTCTGAGCTTTGAAACATGCCAGGACAGGTAAGACTAGATCCAATACTTTACTTCTCCTTTCTTTTTTTGTTCTGCTTTGCTTGCTCCCTCTCCTCTTTTTGTCTCTGTCTCTGCTGCGCACATTAACACTACGTTGTGTGTGTTCATGTTGTCACCCTAGCCTAGCATGGCTGTGATCTTCTATGGACCGCAGCAGTGTTTGTTTCGGATTAAAAAAGCACCATATGCTAATCGAATGGTTAATCGTACTGAAAAAACAATGACATTGAAATTACAGTTATTCCTGAAATGACAGTTTCTATACAAGATTTTGAAAATGGTCATCCGGTTTTGTGGCATAAACTCTGGGGATTTTTTTGTTATATTTTAAGAGTTAAAAAGCATTCATTTGGTGCACTTTGAAAGGATAATTAAGAGGGACGCTTTTTTGAAAGTCATTTTATAAGTTTATAAACGGCAGTCTTACGTTTATTGTGAGGAAAATAGTTTGCTTGGCTTTAAAAAATGTTGGTGGTGTAAATGCAACTGTACTGGGCTGCCACAGTTGTTTGTTTATATGGAAACACTGAACCATTTAGGCAAGGCGATTGAAACCTAGCCTCATTAAAGATGGAGGCCCTCATCCACCACATCGACATTGTGTGTTGCTCTCGCAAGTACAACAGTTACGTTCTTGACAATCCAATGTTACGCCCTTAATAGCTCCCTGTTGTTGTTCCTGGCGCCTCATAGGTCACGTTTAAAGCATACAAAGAGTTGTCATCTAGGTGTCCGTTTATTTATGATCTAACGCAAAGTGGATGGACGAGGTGTATTGAGCCAGTTACCCTTCACCATCCAACGCCTTTCCTAGTCTTTCTTGCTGTTTATAAATCATTGTCATTTTCTTCAAAGAGGAAGTGATCAGGAGGGAAGACGAAAAGAGGGAACTTTCACAATACTGGATACACATAAATTACATGAGTGTCCAGCCTTCCGTTCCCATAATTGAAACTGTTCATTTGACCACCCACGTAATGCATACGCACATTTGACATCATCGCTTTACGTTGCGCAAGTAAATGAATGCATCGGAATCCTTCGAAAAGAATTCTCTCAGCATAGGGCCAACAGATGTTCTCATCGTAACCAGACTCAGACGCAGTGGGATAACCACCTGCTTAATGTTTGTTTGCTTGTAGAGTGGTATCCGAAGGTATGTGGTGTTTACGCTGAGATTGTATGTAGACCCGTCAGGGTGCAGGTCCAGGCTTGCTGCCTGGATGGAGGGAAAGGGAGCAACTGTTTTGGAGTTAAGAGTAGGACTTCAATTTGGATAGACAGGGCTAGGGTCTGTTCTTCTCCACAGACCCTAGGAGGACCCAGGATCAGCATTACTACAAGTTCTAACTTAACTTTACTTTAAGCATTACTACAAGTTAACAGGAAGTTGGTCAGCTTGGGAAATATCTAACCGAAACGCCAGCTGTCTTCATAGGCATTCCTGAAGGCACAGATTGTAGCTTCTCGAAAGTAGCACTATTGTAGTTTGTGGACTAACTGAACCCCAACAGCTGGCCAACGAGCTATACACCAGTCTACCAGTCAGAGTCACCTCTCCAGAGAAGCCATGCAAAGAATCAGCCGGTTCCTCTGGATGTTGACCCGACCGCTGGGCACAGCGGAGAGCGAGGAGGACTCTCCCGCCGGCCAGTCCCGGGCCTTCATTGACCCTTCCTCTGTCCATCCCTCTCCCAGCCCCGTCCATCCAGGCGTGGCCTCCTCTGATGACCAAGCGGCCGCCGTCTTGCCCCGCGTCAGGACGCCCAAGACACCGGAAGGCCCGCCCACGACTCTGCCGCCGGCCAGGGACCTCCGCCGGCCCCCCGCTAACACTGGTGAGTACTGAGCACCGAGCAGCCTACCGGCACCTCGTACCTGAGCATGGCAGCTGGAAGGCGGGGTTCTGTTAAAGCATGTTGCCCACTTCTTACGTTCTTCCTTGCCTTGTCCGTCAGGGGGACAGGACAGGGCTGACGTAGACAAATAGATCACATGAATATATAAATACAAACAAGATCTTTTTGTAGATGTACAATAATGTGCTATAAAGATAAAAGAGCACCATATATGTATCTATATTACAATACAATACATTTATTTAGCTGATGCTTTTGTCCAAAGCGACTTACATTAAGTGCATTCAACAATGAAGATATACCCCAAAAAGTGCAAGAATCATTCGGGTACATAACATTCATTAAATAAGCAAAGCAACTGCTTTAGGTGCTACAATATAGAAACAAGAGATAGAGAGTAGAGAGAGGCATGTATAAATATACTGTATATAGTATAATGCTGATGGAACCTGCATCCTAAAGTGTTAGGCATGTTTTACATGTTAACCAGCATGGCAGCAAAGCAGTAGCCTCCATATCAAAGAAGCATCCGAATCTACACTCACTGGTTATGTCGTCACATACAGTGAAGTTCCCCAAAACAATTTGAGGCAGAATTGCCTAATCAACCAATTGTAATGAAGGACGTTAGAACATTGGTTCCCAGTCTTTTTGGGTCTTAGGCACACCACAATCCTAACCAAAAATACAAGGCACACCAACTTCAAGTTGTAGGCCATGATTATGAAAAATGTCACACACACACACACACACCTTATCTTGCCTCAATAAGCAACCACTGCTGTAACTGACTGATGTCCTTATGGGAATGACTCTACGGTCTCGGCCTTCCTTCCTGGTGCTCAGGAAGCGTGGAGGGGAAAACAAGAAACACATTGACGTCAGAATGACCTTTGTAAAGGGAATTTTCAAATCATACACGTATTTTCATATCATACACTATATTTAATTCTACACAGACACACGCATACAAAGACACCTGTAGCTTAATGTAGCAGTCTTCATACTGTGTAATTTGGTATCATTTTGACAGTTAGACAAGCCGGACATTTGGCAGATTGTAAGAAACAGCCTGTGCACAGATGCTTTTCATCTGTTTTTCATAATGTTTTCACTGCCAATGTAGCCTTACACACACACAAACATAGCCGTTTGTTTGTGAGTTTTGAGAAATCTTGTACATGCCATGATATTTATAATTGTTGTGTCACCCTAAATGTCTTGCAGTGAGTCAACACAACCAATTTTCTCATTAATTCTCTATTAATAAAGTTGGTTTCAATCTAGTCATTCCATTTTTAGGCCTAACTCTGCTGCCAGCTGTAATCACTCACTCACTCACTCACTCACTCACTCTCTGTCTCTGTGTGTGTGAGTGTGTGTTTCAGCATCACACCAGGACAGTTCTGATGACTATGATGATCCAGAGACATTAATCCCAAGTAGCCGTTTAGTTAACTCACCAGACACGGTAAGAGGGTGGGATATGGGCTCTGCATTGGAGGAGAATCCCCACTGCAAGCAGAGAGTGACAAGTATCTCGTCCAACAGGATATGTTACTGCCCGTGCCCAGGCAGAAAAAGCGTGTCAGTTCATTGTGCAGCGATGATGAGCTACTCGATGACGACGAGCCAAATGCTAACCAGTAGGTGACACACACAGCAAATAAAAGTTATATGGAAGTGTGCAATCAATTCATCAACTACATTTTTGTATTACTATTGTGTAAATTGTATTACTAACATCACTGTGATATTTTCAATGGTGTATATTTTCAATGGTGATTGATGAGCCAAGGCTCATCAATCACCCCTGATCTATCTTATTCATTTTAGTAGTCTCAACAACACTTTAACAACATTGAGTAGCTCAAATATGAATGCCCCCAAGGATGTTTCCTTGCACCAATATTATTTTGTGTGTGTGTCTGTTTCAGTCGTGACTCATGGCTGGACTACGAGTCCATGTCAACACAAGGCAGTCTTTATCTGCCGTGCTTGGGCGCATTGGGCCAGCCACCAAAAGACGGCTCCACCGACCAAACTGCGATCATTAAAATGGGCTGGCTGGACAAGAACCCACCGCAGGGGTATGGACACTAGAAACCAACATTGGCATGGACTTAGTTATACTAGGATGATAACATTAGCCTTATGGGAGTGCAGTTGAGGCACTTTCATCAACAACCAAGATGACTGCCGCTGATGTGTCTGCCGCTGATGTGTTGCTCTGATTGGTTATTCAAAGCGTCAAGAGGTTCAAACTGAAATGCATTCGCAAATTTGTCTGGCAATGTCAGGCTAGCTCAGACACTAGAATACAATGTGTCAGAATACAAAATGTAAAAATATATGAGGACATATATGAGGACAACGAACTGATTTATTATAATTTAAGCCTGCAGTGTAATTTAGGGTGTGTATGCATGTGCCTGTGCGTGTGTGTGTGCCCACATGCAGGGCCCTCTATTACCAGAGACGATGGGTGAAACTTGATGTCGACTACTTGAGATACTTTGACAACGAGAAGGTGACGGCACTAAAATGTCTCCCGCCTTCGTAAACACAGAGTATTGTTCTCACATCTGCATCACATCTGCATCTACAGAACACATGCACTCAACCCCATCTCCCTTTGTGTGTGTGTGGGTGGGTGTGTGTGTGTGTGTGTGTGTGTGTGTGTGTGTGTGTGTGTGTGGGTGTGTGTGTGGGTGGGTGGGGTGTGGGTGTGTGCAGGAGGTGTACTCCAAGAGGCTAATCTCCACAGCCTCAATCACAAACGTCATGTGTGTGGGAGAGCTCAAGTTTGAGGTGGTCACCAACAACCGCACCTTCCTCTTCCGAGCAGAGAATGAAGGTCAGTGAGTCTTTAAGACCTTTGTGTGTGTGTGTGTGTGTGCACATTTCTTAAGGGGTTGCTTGACAACCATTCTTCACTGAAGCGGAAACTGCCATTCAGGTCTTTCAAGCACATCATTTTATTTTGCATACTGGGTTTTTGTGTACGTGTGTTTGTGTGTGTGTGTGAACATGGATGTATGTATTTAATTGTATTACATTTGTGTGTGTGTGTCTGTGAATGCGACTGTATGTATTTTAATATGCAATGTGTGTGTGTGCGTGCGTGTGCGTGTGTGAACATGGCTGCATTTATTTTAATGTTACATTTGTGTGGGTGTGTGTGTGTGTTCTCCTGCATCCAGTTGAGCGGAACGACTGGGTTGCTGATCTGCTGGACTGCACCAGGGGGCGCCATCGCAACAGCACTCTCACCCCAGGTGTACCTGGGCCTTCGGATTATGAGGGCTACCTGGAACTCAGAGGCTTACGCTCCAAACTCTTCACTGTTGTGGCCTCAGATAAAGTCTTCCTCTACAAGAACATTGAGGTGTGTGTGTGTGTGTCTGTGTGTGTGTGTGTTTGTGTCCAAACGAAGGAGATTGACTGTCTTTACATTAGGGATGCAACAAATACCCTAAAATGATAATCGAATACATGGTCCAAATCTCAGCAAATACTTCAATAGTAGTTTTGCAGGAGTCTTTTTTTTTGTGATTGTTTCTGCTAATTTACACATATGGAAAGTCAGTTTTAATCTGTATTTAATACAGTCCATGTTTGTTACAACCACACCGGAGCTCGGCAGGTCAGGCTTCAGTTCTTTAGCTGCTTTTCACTGTTCACCAGAACAGTGTTTCACTAGAGCGAGCTGGTTACACTTCTAAACAGCGATTTATTATACTATTATTATTATATCCATTGGGGACATTTTGAAACGTGACGGGTGCTTTCAAATTGTGTAGAAATATTGACCAAACGCAGATTGTGAGGAGTGCTGCTCTCCTGTGGTTTCACCTGGAGGGTGGGCTGTTCCGTGCAGATGTGCACCACTAGACACACTGGGACTCATACCAGTGACCCCATCTTTAGTTCACCATGTGCACCGCTGATTCAGAGCGTGAATAGCTATAGAATATTCAATATCCGATGTCAATAACACAACAATGAACACTACAATGTTCAAACTGCATAAGCTGCTATTGAGATGTTAGATTTTTTTTTATACAACGACCAGCAGCGCTATGCTGTCACACATTTGACTAAAACTTTGCCAAAATGCATATCGTAATAATATTAAGTATTTGTAAGATCTTGGAAAAAAATGACTCCAAAACTACTTTCGATTGCAATATTTTTCGGAAACGTTTAAATACACATTTTCCCATGTTTGGAATATCACGATGACAAATGTTGTGAAAACCCTTTTTTTTTTCTTAACTACCTGTGTTCCTTTTTAAATACCTCGTATTCCCTGGCCCGCGTTCCTGCAGGACTCCCGCATAGGAATGGGTATCACGTCCATAGACATGAACGTGGGGAACGTTAAGGACACTGACCGGCGTAGCTTCGACCTCACCACGCCCTACCGCATATTCTGGTACGCACACACCTGCTCAAACGCCACACTTGACATGTAGGGGCAATGTGTTGGCACTGTATTACAGAGACGCCACGTAAAATGCTAATTTGGAATGTCGTTAGATGTTAATTTGCCTTTTTGCAGGGCGGGGAAGGGAGGGATACAATGATACAATGGTGGTTCATGGTTGGCCATTTTAACTCACTGCTCCAACTGGAGGTTTTTTGGAAACGGGGTCTTCTGCCTGTCTGAGAGAGCTCAGCTGGATGCTATTAGGGAAAGAGTGTGTGCGGGTGCGTGTGCGTGTGTGTTCTTTTTGGTCTGGTGCTCCCTGCTGCTTTTGCTGTGAGAGAGCTCAGCTTGACAGGATGTGTGCGTGTGTGTGTGCGTGCGCGTGTGCGTGTGTGTGTGTGTGTGTGTGTGCGTGTGCGTGTGCGCGTGCGCGTGTGTGTGTGTGTGTGCGTGTGTGAAACCCCACATGCGTGATAGATGAGAAAAGGAAGGATTTTGACACAAAGGTCTGCATCACGCCACTATTAATTGAGTGTTCGCTGTGGGCTCCAGTTTGTGACCCTCCCTTATTTCTATCAAAACGACAGCAGATTAACAGCGACGTCTCATGGTGTTTGGGCTATCACACCGTTGATGCTCATTCCGTCTGGCGGCGCTCCCGACAGCACCAGTGCTCACTCTTCCTCGCCTCCCCACAGCTTCACGGTGGAGTCGGAGCAGCTCAAGGAGCAGTGGGTGGAGGCCATGCGCACCGCCATAGGGGAGGCCCTGTCCAATAACGAGGTGGCTGCGCGAATCTGGGCGGAGCCCAGCAACGTATGCTGTGCCGACTGCGGCGCGGCCAATCCCGATTGGGCGTCCATCAACCTGTGTGTGGTGGTCTGCAAACGCTGCGCAGGTGCGTGTCACGGGTTGCTGTTTAGTCAAACGTTTGGCCGTGGGAAATCTCACGGATCGGACTTTGGATTACTCAGTCCGATAGTAGAATCATCAGAATCAGAATCAGAAAACTTTATTGATCCCCGGAGGGGAAATTGTTTAGTTTCAGGTGCTCCGTGCAAAAATAGAAATAGAAATAGAAATACAACATAGAATATAAAAACAAGACAAGTTCAATCTGAGTGAACTGATGGTTTCACTTTCTTTGGCTTCGTATTTGTTTCAACTAATCATGTTGCTTGAGGCAGCGATCCGTATAAGTTGGCTACAACAGCAAACACAAAGTCAGGCTCAAGTAAACTTTTCCCGGTGGAAAGACAAACTCAAACATCCTGTCTGGACACAACATTCTTAAAAAAAAGTTTCTGTAAAGATTTCCAATCAAATTGTGTGGACTGCCCCCTGTAGAAATACAGGTATAAATAATCCCCTTCTGAAATCGTCAGCGTAACTCCACCCCTTTTCAGGTTTGGTTTTCTGACAAAGGCCAGAAAACCTTTGCCAGAAGTTCCAGAAACCTTTCCCCAGAAGTTCTGCAATAACATAGTAGGACTGCTTGATCCGATATCAGGTCATGGGTAATTGTTCATAAATCATTCATCATTCATTCTCCCTTCTTTTTCAGCATTGGGATCTTCGCATGTTTCACCAGCATTGTGTCTTTAGCCTTAAAAATCGTTAGTAGAAAGTCAAACAAGAGAGTTGAAGTAGTTTTAGTACACCGAGGACTTTGCCAGGAACGAAACCTGCGGATTGGAATTTCTCCGTCTTTGTGCCGAGTGGTTGTGAAATTCCTCAAAATCACAAGTGCTTCACAACAGGGCTGTGACCCTTTGTTTGTTTGTGCCTGTGTGTGTTTTAAAGGAGAGCACAGAGGACTGGGTCCTAGCATCTCTAAAATTCGTAGTCTGAAAATGGACAGGAAGGTCTGGACAGAGGATCTCATACAGGTATATTTGCAAGCCCATGAACACATACACACTGGGTTGCACACCCTTCCCCTACATGTTGGTGGTCCATGTTACATGATCCTCGGTGTGTAACGTTGACATGCTTATTTTTAATATAGCCTATCACCGCATGGAATAAGCAACGTATAGGCCTACATTCAGATGATTACACCAAGATAATAGATGATATACACATCTGTTTTACACTTTGCTGAGCCATAAGGTACACTTATACTAATTGTAATAATTCTAACAAAGCTATGATACCCTGTTGTAGCTGTTCTTATTGCTAGGCAACGAGCGGGTCAACGCGTTCTGGGCTGCCAACGTGCCACCCAGCGAGGCCCTGGCGCCCTCTAGCTGCAGCGATGATAGGCGGTGCTTCATCGGCAACAAATACCGCCAGGGGAAGTACAGGAAGTACCACCCACTCTACGGCAATCAGAAGGAACTCGACAACGTAAGGACAATTTGACCTATTCTGTGGCTTCTGGTAGACTCTTAGTCACACACGTATTCTCCCAGTGCCAAAAGGGTCAAAAACGACAATAATACTTACATTTAAATGACAGCATTTAGCATTCACCTTCCATCTTTCTATCCATCTCGTGATTCAGTCATCAGGGCATCTGGCATGTATATTTCAAGTACTCCTAAGTATAAGCACTACGCAGACATTGGAGAACGATTTGAATGCCACGGCTGAGAATCGTCAAATCACTGACATTGTGTGTGACGGTATCAATGATCCAGACTCGGGGCCACCCAAGAGACGCTTAACCCACTTACCCCCCAGACCATGCCGAATGGTTTACACACTCCGTCCCATTAGTGGGCGCATGAGCTTGTGAGTGGGTGCATGCTCTGTGTCACACTAGGCATCTGACACCTAGTTCGGTTTTTTTCCCCTCCCGTCCCACACTGCGTGTGAGTCAGCTATGTGGGTTACTGGACAGACACACAGCGTGCCACACCGTCCCCTTTTCCCCCTGTTTCTCTGTTTCTCCACCTCATTCCCTTTCTTGTCCTAGCTTGTTTTCTACTGGGAATACCAGCATTTGTTTCTGCTATCGCTTAATCATCACATTGTCACTTATCGCTCTCTCTCTCCCTCTCCCTGTCTCTCTGTCTCTGTCCCTCTCTTTGTTTGTCTCTCTCTCTCTGTGTCTGTCTAGCCCGCGCTCCGAGTGAATTTCATTTGTTTTCAGGTTGCGTTAGAAAAAGTAAACAAAAGTCTACAAAAGAGTGTGTGTGTGTCAACAGAATGTCAAATGGACGGGAAGTTACGATGCGATAGGAAAAAAGCGAATGTGTGGGAGAAATGCGTATGTATAAGCAAAAGAGAAAAAGAGAAATACACTTGATTTGGGGCACATGCTGGTTTGTTTAGATTGCCCTTTCCCTCCTCCTTTCTTCTCCTTCCTCCTTCCGATGTGACATCATCACTTACCACTTGGAATGTGCCCTAACCCGCCCCCTCCTGCTTCATTGTTTGGCTGGAAAGAGTGGAGCAAAGTTGCCTCCCTCTCTCTTTTCCCTGTGTGTATGTGTCTCTGTAGCCGAAGCTCCAACACTTTGCTGGCAAGGCGAAGCATCCAAGTGAGATCATATGCTTCATGCCTTGGACCCGTGTGTGTTTTTCATTTGAGAGTTTGTGTGAATATTGAGTAGCACATTGAAACGACGGGAACACTCACAACTCTCAGGTAAGTGTCGGTGTGTTTGTGTGCGTCGTCTCTGCACTGTGCGTGTGTGTTGAAAACGTGGTTCTGTGCATGTGTTTCTAGTACTGTATCTGGTTTATTGGGCACATAAAGAAAGAATGACTATGGACCTTGACTCTCAGGAAGCTATTTTCCCCATAGCCCAGCCGAACAAAAGCTGTTCAGCTTTCGGCTGTGTTGTGTCTGTTTGTTGATGAGACCCTGCTGGTGTCCCCATTGGAAAGGGGAAGGTTTACGTGACTTCCCAGTGAAAACATGTGATTTGTTTTGCAAACTTTACATGTATATGAATGTATGTGGGAGGAGGTATGTTCTCTCTCTCCCTGTCTCCCTGTCTGTCTGTCTCCCTGTCTGTCTGTCTGTCTGTCTGTCTGTCTGTCTGTCTGTCTGTCTGTCTGTCTGTCTGTCTGTCTGTGTATACACCCGTGTGTTCTCAGTGTGTTGAGTGGAGTGCAGGCCCTCACCTCTGTCAATGGACAGCTTTGTTGTTTTTCCTCATAATTTGCCTGGTTCTCTCTCTCTCTCGTTCTCTCGCTCGCTTTCTCTCTCTCGCTCTCTCTTTCGCTTGCTCTCTCTCTCACTCTCTCTCTCTCTCTCATACTTTGTGACCATGCCCTGACATTTGATATGCCCTTGTCTGTCATCCATCTGCCCCTCTTTATGCTTTTCTCTCTCTCTGTTATGTCGAGCCTCCTCCCTTGATACAATGTACTTGTATCATGGGAGGACTAGTTATGAGGTTAGTTGCTGTCATATATATATATGACAGCAACTAATCTCATAACAAGTCCAGATGCAGCACATCTTTTTTGTCTCAGAGAAACGTGCAGAAAATAGCCTTTGGCAGCTTGTCAATTTACTGTGTTTGTTCCGTCAGAGGAAGGTTTCTTTATAGAACTCATACAACCAATTTCCATCCATTTAAACGTTTCACCGGATGAATCACAGTTAGTCCAGGGCTCAAATTAGTTTTCTGGGGCTTATTATGTAACTGATAACCGTTTTTTTGTCAGACATCTTTTTGACAGGCAAGTCATAACTTGCCTGCCAGTTGCTTCATTTGTTTTCATTGTGTGCTGGTCTGAAAGATGGAAAGAGAGCTTGAAAGCTGAGAAGAGAGAGACTTAAAAGTGTCAAGTGGAAGCATCTGTGGGAACCACAGTAATGGGCTTATGTAACTGGTCAACTAGTCAAACTTTGTCTTTGCCATCAGTGTCCATGTGAATAGTGTTAAGTTCTTTCCAATGCATAATCGAGCTGTTCATCGTTTAGTTGTACAGTGGTACACCTCTAATTATGTTCAATAGATAGAAACACACACACTCACATACACACACACACACATACACACACACGCACACACACACACAATGATACATGCACATATTGAAATCCTAAAGTGCAATTAGAAATGTTGCCTTTTCATTAGTTTTCTTCTTAATTTGTTTTTGTTTGTTTGTCTTTTGTGTATGCTGGCTGTGTTGGTGACAGTTGGTGTGCTGTCATTATTCCAGAGAACAGGCCTTGCTTAGCAGCTGCAGTAAAGTCTTTATGGGCCTGTTTTTCATCCATTTCTATTTTAATGCTCAGTCTCACGGCTTTATTACATCTGTTTCTCTGCTTACCTGCCACTGGCTCATCTTAACTTCTTTCTCCTCCTTTGCTTTTTCCACGTCTGCGCCCTTAATCCGCTCTCTCAGTCTAACTCTCACTACTTGAATATCCAGTTTTGTTGGAGGTGAATGACCAGACCACCTTCCACCAACCCTTGCTTCCTTCATACACACATGTACATACACACAAAAGCGTGCTTTTTCATCCTTTCATCGTATCTTTCTTCACATCTTTCCTGTCAAGCCCTTAGCCTTTTCTGACGACAAGACTGTGAAACACATCTGGAAGGCCAATGTTTTTTCATCTGGATCTTATATAGGAGGCTGGCGTGTATGTGTTTGTGTGTGGGTGCGTTTGCGTGTGTATGTGTGTGTGATTCACAGTAGAATGGGCTGATCTGTGTGTGTGTATGTGTGTGAGCCTGTGCGCACACATGGAGCGCAATTAGTCTCAAGAACTTTCTTCTGCCTTTCATGTCTTCTTGTCTTTCCATTTTGTCATATTTTGCCGTTTCCTGCTATTATCTCCTTCATTACAACCATGGCCAGACATAGGGCTGAGTTTTCACGACACACCCAGATTCCATCTCCTTCTTCTTTTCTCTCTCTCCGTCTTTTCCCTCTCTTCCCCTCTTTCTCTGGGGGGATGTGTGTGTGTGTGTGTGTGTGTGTGTGTGTGTGTGTGTGTGTGTGTGTGTGTGTGTGTGTGTGTGTGT
>JAOPJO010000054.1:11249717-11262744 GCA_027123675.1 Molva macrophthalma | reverse complement strand
GTGTGTGTGTGTGTGTGTGTGTGTGTGTGTGTGTGTGTGTGTGTGTGTGTGTGTGTGTGTGTGTGTGTGAACATGCTCTTAATCTCGGCACAGATGTATGTTCCTACATGCTACATTCTAAATGACACAACTAAAAATGTAAGCAGAAAAGTCTGTAATTGTCTGTCTAGTCTTTAGTCTGTGGAACTGTGAAAGACAGTTTGTTATTCCTCCACTGTTGTCCAACAAAACACATCAAAACAAGCTTGGGACATTCAGGACATTCAAATCCTAGCTGCAGCATATACGTTTAAACCTCCTGAAAAAGGTGAGGAAAGATGAAGAGAGCCAATCTCAGACACAACGCTGAGGTTAGGATTCACACACATGCAACAGACTCCCCAGCAAATTAGACATAAACCTGCATAATGCAATTTAAAATGTTTCTTATAGGCACTGGGATATTTTGATGATTGACTATGTGTGTACTCGATTTTTGTGTTTACAGAGCGTAAATACACGCGTGCGAGCGAATATGCGGAGTGTGTGTGTGTGTGTGTGATCGAGAGAGCACCTGGCACACTGCAAGAGAAAAGGGCCGGTCGGCCTACACTAATTAGTCAATATTCACCGGGAACGCTGCACCACTGTCAACATGCACACAGGATGTTCCATTATCAGGCAGGTTGGTGAGCCCTGTTTAATATCTGGATAGAGACCTAGAAGAGAGCGGGTATTGCAAACCGGTGGTGTTCAAACATTGGGATAGGAAGGGTTTTTTCTTCCTCCAATCTGATTGGTTGACAGGAACTTGATCCAAGCTGCTGTTTGGACATCAAACAGCAATGTTCCAGACGCACAGCGGACCAAAACCATGACACCACACCCTGGCCATCGCAACTTCAGTGTGCCCTCGATCAATCCAGCCTTCCTTTCCTCAATCCATCCATCCTTCTACCGTTCCCCATCCACCCTTCTTGCATCCATCCTTCCTTCCATCCATTCATCTATCCATCCTTCCATCCTCCTCCATCACCCATCCATCCGTGATGCGTTGATCTGAAAGTTGTTTATGTTTAAACTTGTCTCTTGTAGGAATGTTTGAATTATCAATTGATGGCAATAGTGTTTAACATTGGGAAACTTCTTCAAAATACATATCTCCTTAAACACAGGTATTAATCACAACATTGCAATAACATTGTGATTCAGCAAATACAATTATAGGACCCAAAGATCCACAAACATACCTCCCCCTATGCTTCCTACCTTAAGGCTCACCCTGATATCCTGTTTCACCTGGACGATTGTCATACAAGCCAAGAATGTTACTTTCCTTTAATAGTTACGTTTTCTTTATTCACATTGATGTATTAAATGCATTTTCTAAGTCCCTATCACTGCAATGAGTAAAATCAAATTAAAGTGTGTGGTGAACGTTTTCTGATGCATTTCAATACAATATAATTAATTCTTACATGGGGCTATACTAAAAATGTCAAACCTAGTGCATAATACAACTTTATCTTTTCCATAATCTCAAACCTGTAGGTAAATACAGGTGTGGCGGTTGTCTGTTTTACATGCAGGTTATAAAAGCTCTCTGCTCTCTTCCCTTTCTGTAATCAAAGAATTATCTACTCGATTTAACGTGTGAACTATTATGTGTTATAATGTATTATATATTTGATTCTAGGATTGTCATACATATGCCCCAAAACGTGTGTTAACTAGTAGCCTCTGCTTATCACTGTCACCATATCGTATCTGACAGGTAGCCTACATCATCACACAGCATGAATAAGTATTATTTCTACCTATTTCACCTCAAACATAACAAGCCATCAGCTAGAGGATATGTAGCTTTTATTTGCCACAATCAAGTGTTTATGTCCATTGTTTTGAAATAATTGTTTATACCTACATATTGGTGTATATACCTGCCGAACTAATAGTGAAATAGTTTGTATAATTACTTTAAAAATATGCACCATCAATTGTAGTATAACTGGGTAAAGAATCCTTTGAATAACAAAACAATAATAGTGACAAAACAGTAAATAAAGAAGATCCAGTGCTCCATCACTATTGGTACATGTGATGCTCTCCCTACTAAAATTTGTGACAAATGGGTGCAATTCCAGTAAGTATTACCATCTCATTACTTTCAGATGACAATGGATGAAAAGTACGTCAACAACATCTGGGACCTTCTAAAGAACGCCATCCAGGAGATCCAGAGGAAGAACAACAGTGGGCTGAGCTTCGAGGAGCTGTACAGGAATGCCTACACCATGGTGCTCCACAAGCATGGGGAGAAGCTCTACACAGGCCTGCGCGAGGTCGTCACGGAACACCTCATCAACAAAGTAAAGAACCGCTTGACAAACTAACGTTTCAACATTGGTTTAAAAAATGGCAAGATGTCACTCAAAAATGAGTAGACCCCAAAGGCGTTTAATGGTATTGTAAAATCACACTTAATGTCAAGGCTGAGCTACTTGCTGTTTCCTAAGGTTTGCATAACTGATGGAATGCTACTTTTCTGACCTGTAATTTCAGGTACGAGAAGATGTCCTGAACTCTCTCAACAATAACTTTCTGCAAACACTGAACCAAGCGTGGAACGACCATCAGACAGCCATGGTCATGATCAGAGACATCCTCATGTACATGGTAGGTGTTTTATGCTTGGTCTGGTTGGTCCTACACACGTAGTTGATGATGTAGCTTCGGTCGTTTCAGAGGCAGTGATTCCTCGAGGTATTACATTAAAGGGTTCAACTGAACTCTAGGTGCGTCGCATGAATAATTTACGGAATAGAGGAGCCAGCCCATTGTGGCCTTTACTTCCCAGCATTACCTACATCCTTTTGCTGGACGTTGGCTGTAGGACCCTAGGGTGCTTTTCAGTGCCAGACAAAGGGCCTCTGTTAGCTTGTTGTGAATATGCTATTAGTTTTCTTAAGCAACCAGCGCGGCTGATTTATTCTGGTAGGCCACCCCCCCATAGTGTTCACTGGATTGTGAGTGAGGGGAGGCCCTTTGGTTAGTTATAACTCAAGGCAACCTTTTTTCTTTTCTCACAGCACCTCCTTTGCTCTATTCATTGGCTGGGCAGTTGGCTTTGGGGCATTTAACTGGTGCAGAGCCAGAGCTCCCTGTAGCTCGTTGCTCTGTGTTTAGGCAGCACTCTGTAGGAGAGAGACACGCACACTTAACCACATAAAGAGAGTTTCTACATTGCTGTAGTCCACCAGATGCACTCCTGGTGCGGTATCTCCAGTAAGAGACTGCTCTAATTTGATCTTATCTTTTCCTTTGGATTGCTGGAACCACACAGCGTATTGTATGATGTAGTGTATTAATCACTTGTGATAGAAGCACATTTCATTTGAAATTGCTGTTCCAAGCATTTTATTAAAAGTGCTGCAACGGCAAGCCCCATGGCACCTTTCAGTGCGTGCTTACTCCCGGGTAAAGCTTCTGCTAAACATGCATGAATATAAATAGGTTGATTGTGGACATGCAGCTCTTTGACACCAATCTGTTCCATTTCATTCTTTCCACCTCCTCCCCCCTTTACCATGTCTCTGTGGAACCCCAGGACCGGGTGTACGTTCAGCAGAACAATGTGGAGAACGTGTACAACCTGGGCCTCATCATCTTCAGGGACCAGGTGGTGCGCTACGGCTGCATCCGAGACCACCTCCGACAGACCCTGCTGGACATGATCGCGCGCGAGAGGAAAGGGGAGGTGGTGGACAGGTAGGCCGGGTCACTCACACTTGGAGCTCATGACTGTTGTTGGGTTGTCCCGCACGACTCTCACGCATAACTCTTCAATCACAACACGCCGTCTGACTGGTGCAGGGGGGCGATCCGAAACGCCTGTCAGATGCTGATGATCCTGGGCCTGGAAGGAAGATCCGTCTACGAGGAGGACTTTGAGGG
This sequence comes from Molva macrophthalma, assembly GCA_027123675.1. Lineage (NCBI taxonomy): Eukaryota > Metazoa > Chordata > Actinopteri > Gadiformes > Lotidae > Molva > Molva macrophthalma. Next base: position 11,258,811 of record JAOPJO010000054.1, on the reverse strand, counting down.
TCCCTTCCTGGATATGTCCGCTGAATTCTTCCAAGTGAGTTCACGGTGTCTTGTTTGGTGTGAATGCGGGTGAGCCTTACCCAGCGCCTCACATGAGTCCTCATTACCGCTGTCTGCTCCAGATGGAGAGCCAGAAGTTCCTGGCGGAGAACAGTGCCAGTGTGTACATCAAGAAGGTGGAGGCTCGGATCAACGAGGAGATCGAGCGCGTCATGCACTGCCTGGACAAGACGACGGAGGAGCCCATCGTCAAGGTGGTGGAGCGGGAGCTCATCTCCAAACACATGAAGACCATCGTGGAGATGGAGAACTCCGGCCTGGTTCATATGCTGAAGAACGGCAAGACCGAAGGTAAAAGAAAAACACACGCCACAGCGTCACCTTGTACTGTCTTTTACGGTTTACATTTGATGGCCAGTTTTCCAACGGTTTTGCTTTTTGACTCTCTCATGGTCCAGACCTGGGTTGCATGTACAAGCTCTTCAGCCGTGTTCCTAATGGCCTGAAGACCATGTGTGAGTGTATGAGTTCCTACCTCCGGGAGCAGGGCAAGGCTCTGGTGTCCGAGGAGGGAGAGGGCAAGAACCCAGTGGACTACATCCAGGTAGGCCTGTCTTCAAGAGCACAAAGGAAATGTCATCTAACGTAGCTTTGACAACTTACTCAAATTAGAGCTGAAAGATAGAGATGTAGAGATGTTATTGTACATAAATGGCTATTTTAAATTCTCACAGGGCCTGTTGGACTTAAAGACACGATTTGACCGCTTCCTTCTGGAGTCCTTCAACAATGACAGACTCTTCAAGCAGACCATCGCGGGAGACTTTGAGTATTTCCTCAACCTAAACTCTCGCTCGCCTGAGTACCTGTCGCTGTTCATCGACGATAAGCTCAAGAAGGGAGTCAAAGGGGTATGGGACATATTTCATCTGCGAATATAAACAATACACATTTGAATGACAGTTGGCTTGTTCCGAATGGGGAAAAAGCTAATAACTCTAGCTATAACTAAAGCGAATAATTCTAAATGATAGCTGGACACTGTATAGTGTTTTTACACCGTAAAATAATGAAATAATTCATGTTTATTGTTTATTTTGTCTCCACCCCCCCCAGCTTACGGAGCAGGAGGTGGAGTCCATCCTGGACAAGGCCATGGTGCTGTTCAGGTTCATGCAGGAGAAGGACGTGTTCGAGAGGTACTACAAGCAGCACCTGGCCCGCCGGCTGCTCACCAACAAGAGCGTCTCGGACGACTCGGAGAAGAACATGATCTCCAAGCTCAAGGTGAGGGGGAGAGGAAAACCCGCGTGTCCGTGTTGGCGAGCCTATAGGCCATCACCCACTTGGTGTTGAGCTGTGCGTTTGCCACACGGATTGCAATAACGAATAATGATGGCTGTGTTCTTATTCTTGTGTGTGTTTCGCATCCTGAGTGACGAGCTTGAATGACCTTTCCTGTGCGACGAGCCTCCTCTCACTCTCAACTTTTACCTCTGCCTCAGACGGAGTGTGGCTGTCAGTTCACCTCCAAGCTGGAGGGCATGTTCCGGGACATGAGCATCTCCAACACCACCATGGACGAGTTCAGGCAACATTTACAGACAACAGGGGTAAGGAAAACGCTTATCAGACTAAAGTATTTCTGTTGGAGTGCAGCCCTTTCTTCTTTTTTTTCCTCTTTAGAGCAGTTTTTGTGTCACCTGTGCTCCCTAGGCAGTGGTTGTCCCACGACTTGACATTTCGATGAAATATATGAATCTGTCGTGCTTGTGCGTGCTCGGAACTGCCGCCACAGCAATTCCGCGTCGTCGTGCGATACACAAGACAACGCACAACGCTTTGACCTCCATCCGTTCCGAGTCCCTTTTCATAACCAAGCCCTCACTCGCATCATGATGTTGACTGGTTACAAACATGCAGGCTAAACTTATGTTTGTTTGTTTTATTAGAAAAGTCTCTATCTTTTCTCTCTATTGTTTTATTAGAAACATCTCTAGCCTTTCTGTGTGGCTTGTTCAAGGTGCATGAAGATGTCTTTGAAATGGCCTCTACCCCATGGCAGGTTCCTATAGCCAGCTTTGAGACAAGCACATAGTGCTTGTCTCAGTGCTTGTCGTGTGCTCAGTGCTTGTCTATATAGTGAGTCAGGAGCCGGTCCCAGGAGGTCATTGTGTGTGTGTGTGTGTGTGTGTGTGTGTTCAGGTGTCGTTGGGAGGGGTGGACCTGACGGTGCGGGTGCTGACCACAGGGTATTGGCCAACGCAGTCTGCGACGCCAAAGTGCAGTATCCCCCCGTCGCCGCGACACGCGTTTGAAGTCTTCAGAAGGTCAGTCTGTTATCTAACCGCTGGTGGAAAGGTTTTTGGCGGCACGGACATAACGGACAACTTTGTTTTCGCTAGTTGCAAAGTGGCAATTAGGAAGTAATGAAATGGAACTGCATGCCCATCTGTGGGTTTTTGGTTTCAAAATAAAGGATAACCACTTCCACTTAATTGAATTTAATTCCAAATTAGTGAGCTACCTCGCCACCCCACATAACTAGGATAATGGCTATTCCCTCTGGGTCCTCAAGATGGGAAGGTAACAATCCATGGAGCGTATTTAAGTTCAATGGCGTGTTAATGGTCTGTCGTCCTGTAGGTTCTACCTTGCCAAGCACAGCGGCAGACAACTCACACTGCAGCATCACATGGGCTCTGCGGACCTCAACGCCACCTTCTATGGACCCATCAAAAAGGTGTGTGTGTGTCTGTCACCTGTATAACACTGTCTTCACATCGGGAACAAATGCACACGCACGTTGCAAAACACAACGGATTCAATGGATTTACTCTTTACTCTCTTTTAAGGTGTTGTCCGTGAGTCTAGTTGTAATTCTAAGCCGCCCAACATGAATATAGTCTTTACGCTTCTTTCATACTCTCCCCACACGTTGATCAATTGGGGCTGCGAACCTGCCAGTTGCACTTTAACAATCGGGGAAAGACTCAAAAAAGACCTGACGACTGAGTTAGGGTTTCCCATTTCCTCAAGGAGGACGGGTCAGAGGTCGGCGTGGGAGGTGCCCAGGTGACTGGCTCCAACACCAGGAAGCACATCTTACAGGTGTCCACCTTCCAGATGACCATCCTCATGCTGTTCAACAACCGAGACAAGTCCACGTTTGAGGTACGGGCGGACGCCTCGTGTGCACGCTGCCGGACCACAGTGACCAGGGTTCGATTCTGCGAACGGCATCGCCGTCAATGTATTCAACCCTGACGGCTTTACTGATATCCAGATATCGCGTCCTTCCCCCGCTGTCGCAGGAGATCCAGCAGGAGACGGACATCCCAGAGAGGGAGCTGGTGCGGGCGCTGCAGTCGCTGGCCTGCGGGAAGCCCACCCAGAGGGTGCTCACCAAGGAGCCCAAGTCCAAGGAGATCGAGAACGGCCACGCGTTTACAGTCAACGACCAGTTCACCTCCAAGCTTCACAGAGTCAAGATCCAGACAGGTAGATTTGACTGCTCCGCGGCGATGCATCAGCGCTGTCTTGTTTATACTTTTAGTCCTTTAGAAGACTCTTGAGTGCAACGCGGCTTACAAGTGAGGCTGAGAGCAATCACAGCAGCCACGCAAGATTGGACAGTTGCAGAAAACATAAAGACATGCACGTTCCACGATGGCGTTTCTGAAAGGAAAACAACAAGACTAAGGGCAGAGTAGCTATAGGTATCAGAACAAGTGTTTGTATATATGCCATGGGGTTTTTTTCCGGATATTTTTGTTACAAATGTGATAATATGTCCAAATATAAAAGAACGAAGGTTTCACAACACCTGCTGTTTGACCACGACAGCATATTTGATCATATGGAGCTTGGCGGTCTTAACAGAGTCTGTTGAGACCGGGTGTTGACCTCTCTTGTCGTCGTGACTCCTAGTGGCGGCTAAGCAAGGGGAGTCAGACCCTGAAAGGAAGGAGACGCGGCAGAAAGTGGACGACGACAGGAAACATGAGATAGAAGCCGCCATTGTCCGCATCATGAAGTCCAGAAAGAAGATGCAGCACAACATACTGGTAGCAGAGGTCAGTAAACCCGCTCTCTTGGCTCCACTTTGCAAAAGCATACGTAGACGTAGCCTTCGTTTGCATACGTTTACGAAAACTTTGTCGGTATCCTGAAACGGCAACAATAACCTTAAGGAAATAATTATCGACGATCAATCATCATCAACAATAGCGATAATAATTGTTCCGATATGAATGCTGAATGTGTTTTGTCTGCTCTCTCCTTCTCTCTGCCTAGGTCACGCAACAGTTGCGAGCACGATTCCTCCCTAGCCCTGTAGTCATCAAGAAGCGCATTGAAGGACTGATTGAGAGGGAATATTTAGCACGAACGCCAGAGGACCGCAAAGTATATACCTATGTAGCATAAAAAGAATCAACTGACAAGTCAAGGGAAACTGAGAGCCTTTTCTTTTCTGTGGACTGCTATGTGGTTGAATGAACTTGAAAAAGAGCTTTCATCATTGATTCTGGGAAACACTGAGAAGCTGTTTTATTTTTATTTTGGTTTTGTTCTCTTCCATTAAAAGTGTAAGCAAAACTAAATCAGTCGACAGACCCGAAAACTCCATCAATAGTTTGATGCTATTGGCCAAGAGAGTTGAAGGTCAAGGTGATAAAGCTGCGTTACAGTCATGTTTCTAATGTGGCCTTTTGAGATAATTGGTTGAGTGGGCCTGCCACTTAATCTACTGTTCTGTTGATGGAAGAGGAACAGGCAGGGTGAATATAAGAGATGTTGTGGAGGAAAGGGGCTTTTGTGGAGGCTGTGAAAATATACAAATTTCCCACCCACCCCACGTTTTAAATGTTGATGTTAGATGTGTTACATTTGTGTTTTGTGGCACCACGATGGCTTTAGCAGGTTATCAACACACGTTTTCACATTCTCCTTGGGGTTTTATTAACTTCAAGAAGAAAAGTTGCACACCCGTACAGACCTGTGTTAAAATAGCATTGCAATACAATGTTGACTACTTCCAAGGAGATAGCTCACTTCATGTAGACTTTCCAAGTGATTTGTCTGTTTTTTTTGTTGTTTTTTTTCAGTTTCTGGCTAACAGAGTGTACCTCATGCAAGTCCAATATTTGATGCCAAATTCCAATCCAAATTCTTGCCACTTGTGGTGCTAGTGAGAGCTGTAGGTATATGGCATGCTTTCTATCATACTGGGGCAATGGGGCTGGGGCTGCTAATGACCTAATGCTCTATAAGTGGTGTGTGGTCTCCAATATCACCTACTCTGCTGGAATAATGGCTCCACAACGGCCCAGAAGATTCTCCTGTCTGGAACGTCCCCGTCCCCCCCTTTACAGAATTCATATGGAACTTTTTTTTGCCATTCTCAGCTGCATTTGGAATGGATGGAACGAATCTAGCGCCATGTTTTAATGTGTACAAATTGTAAAATAATTGTTATTGTACTCACTGCAAAGGTGGAGTGTACAGGGCCTTGTTTTCATCATATTAAATGTAGAATAAATGAAGTCATGGAGTGCTTTTTGACCGAAGGCTACACATTTGCAGTTTTAGGGCTAAAATAATTACGTTTTCAATTAGTTAAAGAAAATGAATTGAAGTTTTTGTTATTAGAAAGAAAAAAAAAGAAGAATCCTGATTTGACCAGGATTTAGGAATCTATAAATAACCCTTATTTTTTAACACACACACACACACACACACACACACACACACACACACACACACACTAAAAAAGTAGGCAATACAGTGTTGCTCGATATATTCCAATCATTTGTAGTATTATTGCCCCAATGTGCCGTACCTCATCCAACACTGACCTTGTGAAAAACAACGCTGAAAATCAACTTTGACAGGAGTTAATGCTCTCAAGGCATTAACAGATTATGTCCTCAATATTCAAGGTTTAGACACCCCCATCCATTCGTCCACTAACGTTAGACTTACAATTCTGTTCAACCCTTCTGGGCTCTCCTTTGTCCTTTCATATTGTTAGACGTCTGCCATCTGCTGTTTTATTATACCCGGCTTTGGCTTTAAAATGCCCAAAAATCTACGTCCCGATTACACAGTTTGAATACCATCGCTTTTACTAGTCGGATTTTTATCACAATGAGCAAAAGCTGTGTGGTTTTGTTGATTGACCCATATGTAAATTGTTGCCGGATAATAAACCTAACGGTGCGTGTTTGCTTGGTGACGTCAGCGGCCCAACTTGAAACGCTACTCTGCGGTCTGGACTGAGGGGCGATGAAAAGCTACAGACCCAGCCTGCCTTGGTTGTCTGTAAAACCAAATGGGATGCATTGTATTTCACGGGGGGAGCCGCTGCAAAATGTTACTCTCACACCCCTGTAGGTTTTCAAAGGACGCAACTTAATGTCCTGTTTCCTCGGACAATGATACGAAGAGCGAATTTGTTTAAAGAAATTGATGATGAAAACGTGGACTCGGGAGCCGAAACAGCCGAGTAAGTTAGCCGAGTGCTGGCTAACGCTAGCGAACTTTAGCAGTACGATTTCATCTGTTTGTTATGACTGTGTTTAGTGTCTCTGTATCAACGTTGCTTTGGTTATTCTGCCTTTTCAAAACGCAATGTCTCTGCTATAATATTGCAATAGTTGATCCTTTTTCGCATTATTTATCTTCTACACATTTGGCAACAAAGATACTGTGTTGTCATGGTGACCACGGCCAGTTTCCAAACCAACCACAAGATGGTGACAATATATGTTCACTGCATTGTTTTTATTAAGGGATGCGTCTACTTGAATACTCTCTAGACTCTGCAATAAAACCCTATAATCCTTTCCTCTTTAGATCAGATTGCAGTAAAATGCCATCGTCCACCAGTAAGTATGGTTCCTGGCTGCATAATCAAATTGAATCGATAGCAAGCAAATGTGCTTCATGGCTGTTTCTATGAGTGTTTGTTTTACCCCCCCCCCAGAAGAGCTGAGGGCCAGGCGGTTGAAAGAGCAGCAGCAGCAGGTGTTTCTGGTGAACCTCCACCTCCTGGCCAACCCCGGAGACTCTCTGCTCCTCCAACACACTGTGGACCAACTGCTCCACTGGCTCTGCCCTAGCCTCCGCATCTTCCATGTGTCCGAGAGGGCGTCTCCCCTCCGAGAGTACTCACGGCCATCCCGTCTCGGCCCCCTCACAGGTAGGAGGGATCTATTAGTTGTCTTGCTATTAAATCAAAAATATATATATATATATGAATACGTTGATTTATATAAATGACATTTTTGTTTGTGCTATCGCTACATTTGCACACAAAACGCTAACAATTTGGATGTTAAAGAAAATATATGACTAATAAGGTCTGTTCATTTAATAACAGTTCACGTGAAATGTAAATCAGCACTTTATATCCAGTATATCTTTAAAGATGTAAATAAACATCGATAGAGATACATCTACACCCGGAGGGCCCTCTTAACACGGATCAAAGGCGACACCCTCGCAGCAGACCTCGCGTTGAGCTGTGCTGTGTTTCACGGCCGCAGGCTACCCTTCCCTGGCCGTCACCTTCTTCCTCCACGAGGTCTACGGCGAGGAGAGGATCCTGCGGGTCCTGGACTTCCTCCAGCGCCCTCCGTGGCAGTACCACCACACCGAGAGCTGCGGGAGCCGGGGCGGCGGCGGCGGCGGCCACATCACCTCCGGCGACCCCCCGTCCCACGCCCCGATGAGGCCCTACCTGCTGCCCAGCCGCGACTTCTACAGGCTGGGCGCGGGGATGCCCGTGTGGGGCGTGCGGCCGGTGCACTGCGGGGGCGAGGCGCTGCGGGTGACGCTGTTCAGCGCGCACGACAACTACGAGGACGAGGTGCGGCTGTACGAGACGGTGCTGCAGCAGCGCGCCGAGGAGCAGAAGACGGGCTTCTGCTGGTTCACGCTCCACACAGGCAAGCCTCCCGGGAAACAAGCCTCCAGGCTGACTATTATGTTTGGCATGAAGCACAGTGTGTGACACGGATCTGATCTCAGCTGCAGTGAGTTAGCGGATGGCGTACCGGATGTATCTGCACTTATCCGAATCCACTGTCAGTGACTTCAGAGAAATGTCATTAGATGAGGAGGTAGGGGTTAGGCATTTTTGCTCAAGAGTTCACAGGTAGGCTGCGGACTTTGGGGATCAAAACCCAGTACCTTTCGGCTGGGAGTGGGAACCCACTCATTTCGTCTACCATCTCCCCCCCCCCAGAACCAGGGCTGTGCCTGCAGCTGGCCGTCAAGCAGCTGTCCCCGGGGATCCGGGTGGAGCCCTGTTCCTCCGCCGTGCTGCAGTTCAGCGTGGAGGAGATCGGTCAGCTGGTACCCCTGCTCCCCAACCCCTGCACCCCCATCAGCACCAACCGCTGGCAGACGGAGGACCTGGACGGAAACAAGATCCTCTTTCAGGTATGCCATCTTCAGAGGGCTGACAGTTGGAGGAAGTAGGAGTCATGGGATTCGGCTCTTAACAGGAGTCTGTAGAGTTAAGAATACATTTCCCATCCGGGAAATTCAAAATGTATTCAGTTCAAATGTATTTTCTTTGTTTGATAAATGTTGGCTATCAAAAAAGGCAATCAGTCAGGCATATTTATCTCGAGGCTTGATTAAAGAGAGGAGTGACACAATGATCAATGTACACCTAGTCCTCTGACACAGTTCCCACTTACAAAACCAAATGAACGCATGAACGTCCATGTCCATGTCCATGTTCCAAAGGTAATGTCTTTGAACATTTGGAATTTAATAGAAATATGAAATATGTTGAAGTAACTTTTTTTCCATAAGTTGTTTGCTTATAAATGCTGGATGTATAAATGCTAATAGGTCAATTATGAATAATTTTACACTCATAGATTAACGTTGATCATTTCATCATGTTTTAAATGAACTGTATATAAAAGGTTGTATAGAGAGTAGAGAGTACATTCCAGAAGTTCAGTTCCGTCAAGCTGTAATTTTCCCATTTAGCACACTTAGTCTTGTGTGTGTGTGTGTGTGTGTGTGTGTGTGTGTGTGTGTGTGTGTGTGTGTGTGTGTGTGTGTGTGTGTG
>JAOPJO010000054.1:11237347-11249617 GCA_027123675.1 Molva macrophthalma | reverse complement strand
GTGTGTGTGTGTGTGTGTGTGTGTGTGTGTGTGTGTGTGTGTGTGTGTGTGTGCGTGTGCGTGTGTGTGTGTGTGAACACTCGACATGAGTACAACAAATGGAAACTAGGTTTTCTCTTGATTTATGGTAGACAAAATGGTGAGTCTGGGCTTATTTGTCTTCTGTAGCCTGGGGTAGATCTAGCTAACAGTGAGAAGGCGGTGGCTTGGTGGCTTACACTGTTATTTTCTGGCGACATGCATGTTGGAAATACCACATTTCGTCTTCATTGTCTACTCTGAAACAGCTGAATCTTATGAGAGGGGATTTCTGTCCTAGTTTGGTGGGTGGCCAACTTCAGAAGACTGCGTTGAGTGTAAAACAGTAGTTTTAGATGTAACACATGGTACATGATGGCTTGAGGGGCCACACGCTCTTTAATTTTCTTTCTGGAATCTTTATTGACAGCAAGTCAGAACTTTGGGTGAAAGAAATATACATTGCGTGAGGCCATACGTAAAATAACACCATTAAAGTCGAGAAAGAAATGAAAATGACAGGGGCTTCATTTTTCAACGAGACAAAGTAAATGCGTGTTGCGTTCACACGGAACAAGGCTGTCACGGCAAAACCGGCCATATGTGGGTGGTATGACAATCCTGTCAAAGTTGCTTACCTCGTGTTAATCTCCCAATCCGGAGGTGTAAATCATAATCCCTCCCCCCTCCCTCTGTCTTGCAGGTTAAAACCTCGGCCCTACCCCAGCGACCTCTGACCTCCGCCTTTGCACTGAGCTGCTCCAAAAGCTCCCTTCTCGGGCTGCAGCTGAGGGGGTCAGGCCACGCCTCCACCGCCTCCCCCACCAGCCAGAACCCCAGCCTCACCGCTCCCTCCGGCCTCACCGCCCCACCGGCCCGGCCCGACAGCAGGCCAGGTACGGGAACCAGCCACGTTGGTTGGTTTACTACAGCCCAGTCTCGCTATTCAGACTTTAGATCAACAATCGATAGCAGAAAAGCCTTTCCCCTTCTTTCGCTTCATGTTTGTTTTGTTTCCTGGAGGTGGGGATCTGCAAGCGTTGAATCGGCTAACAGCGAAACACAAACTCGGCCAGCACCTGTACACTTTTCCCCCGACAAGACGAAGACAAGCTTAAACTAGAACTCGTGCGCTACAGGGTTTCCTACCTCTCTCCATGGGCTTGAATTGAGCCGACAATGTTTTAACCTGGGTCCAGTGAACTTCATTCTCAATCCATCGAAACTTGATAGATCCTCGACAGAGACAATGACAACGTCGACCTTGAAGATCGGGGGAATTGAGTCACGATCGATCAAAGTGCCGGCAGCAATAATCCCCGCGCTCGACACAAGCTAGAGATTTATTGTAGGGTTAAAGTGGTAAACTTTATAGTCCCTCCTTTGTTCCCCTCAATGCTCCATCAAGCCTGACAGCATATATTGGGAAGCGAGGCACGTTGCTTTTATTTATGTGGTAGCCAACGTGAACATAACCCAGCCTGCCCACACCTATTATGAATCACACAGCTTGACACACTGTTTGTTTTGTCATTGTTATATTTGATATCCGCAGGCCACCGGCTCTCCGCTGAGCAGCGTAGTGAGAAGCCGTACGGACGAGGAGCAGGAGGGGGAGAGAGCCAGGTCCCGGACAGCTGCTGCAGCACTCCTCCTGGGAGCTCCTGCTACTCCTCCCAGCGCAGCAGCCCCGCGCTGCCCTCCTCCTCCACCTCCTATCCCCACGACTCCCCCCTGCGCCCCTCCATATCCCGCTCCCTCTCCCACCTCCTGCTGGAGGAGGAGCAGGCGGAGGAGCCCGAGACCAACGTGGACACGGGGGCCGCCGTCTCGCCGTTCCGCTCCCCCGACGCGGGAGGCGGGCCGATGACCCGCTCCTCCTCCTCCTCCTGCTCCTGCTCCTGCTCGGCAGAGCTGCAGCAGGAGAGGAGGCCCCCGGCCGTGGGCGCCTCCTCCGCCCTGGAGACTCTGGCCAGGGAGCTGAGCGAGTGCCTGCCCAAGACACGCGCCACTCCGTCCCCGGGGGCCTCCAGGACGTGGGGCCCCACGGGTTCTCCGGGGAAGCTGACGGCCAGGGAGGGGTACGCCTGCAGGACGCTTGGTGCCGGTCAAAGCCCCGGCAGAGGGCCCCCGGTGGAGACGGGCAGGACCACGGCCGGGCTCCATCACCACAAACCTCCGACGGCAGCACGCGGCCAGGAGCCAATGGACGAGTTCTTCATCTGAGTCCTGAGCACTAGGACTTAGATATGCTGGGGTGTGTCATCTGAGTCCTGAGCACTAGGACTTAGATATGCTGGGGTGTGTCATCGAGTCCTGAGCACTAGGACTTAGATATGCTGGGGTGTGTCATCGAGTCCTGAGCAATGTGTGAATGCATCATGCTCATGAAATGATTCCATGTGTGAGTGGGGAAGAGAGATTACCCCTCCGCACTCTGAACCGAGGATGTACATTTGAACACAAAAGCATTTGCTGCAGTGGAATGACAAATGAGCAGAGCCCTGTGGTTACAGTTTAAGAAAACCAAGGACAATTTTCACCGTAAAGTGTAGTTTTAGGTTGTTACGTTGTTGGCCTTTAATATTGCCACATGTGGTGTCTAATGTTTCTCTATTTAGAGTCGAGTCATAATCATGTTGAATGTCTTATGTTTTGTATGTGTATTTATATAGGTACTTTACAATGTTTGAGCAGCTTCAGTGGGACAACGGTAGTCCTGGGAAAAGTTGGCAAGGAAGGAAATGTTTTAACTTATTTAACGTAAACCAATCCTACTTTTTAATGTCGGCTGGTGTTGATCTTTTGGCTGAACCACAGATTTGATGTTCTTGGTGTTATGAGGCCTTTAAAAGTGTTTAATATTGTGATAGCTATACATATGTTAACCCCATGAAAGCACAGGAGACCTGGATGTGTATCCTCTGTAGAAGGTTCTGTAGTGAGTCTGGTTACAGCAGACTGAATCTCTCATATGGCACTAGATACTGACCGTGGTTAGGTTTTTATCATTCTTAACATGTATTGATGTGTTCTTTTATAGTAGTTGCCAAAGAACATTACTGAAAGCCCGTATCGATATTACTGGTTAAGAAGAAATATTTATTGGGTCTCATATGCAATTAAATTGTCTCATTACTGGTCAGGCTGTGAAAGATTACGTTTAGTGCTTATTATCCAACCCCGTTCTTGGATGTGTATTTGAAGGCCTTCAACATCAACCTATTAATGGTGTTCAATAAAACAACAAGGCTTGAATCACTATCGTGGAGGATCAGGATTAATACCAACGATTAGCTACAGTGAAACTGGACTTGTAATGCTCAAGGTGTTGATCAGCATTCGTCTAGGGTCAGGTCAACTGACCCAGTGTGGGATTCATGCCAGGATTGGAATGGGAAAAGGGTTTTGTACACACAGAAATAAATTATTAGTGATGTTAAATCACTAAGGGTGGGTTGCAACAACAGGGTTTGAATTAATATATAATTTGAGGTAATCAGGGTTTAGCTATTCCAAGTTTAAAATGAATGAATCTAAGCCACATATAAAATAAACCATTTACAAAATAAACAGCCAGCCAAAATATGCACTCTTTAAACAAACAAAATGTGTATGTTGTTTGCTTTATGCAGCTGTATGCTGGGTTGGGCAACCAAAGAAGAATACGATTTTCTCTTTCTATCTTTATTCTCGATTTTCTTGTTCTTTCTGGGTTTTTTTTCTATGTTCTAATATAAAGAGAGTAATTTCCTTACATACCCCTGATGCCTGAATAAAGGCTGTATTGTACATTTTTGGTTTTAGTTCATTGACTCACAGTAAGCTATTGTTTGAGAAAGACATTTATTAGCTAGTTAACATCATTTGTGAGTAATAATAGAGTATGTTTGAATATATGCGGCATTACAGGTAAGAGTTGGTTGGTACCAACAGACCAACATTTTAAACTGGAACAATCCAAAATTAATTTGTAAAACGGGCTGCCACTTTGGATAAGTTTGTAGTTTTTAGTCCTTCACAACATATTGCACTTACAGTGGCACTAAGGTGACTTGACCTTCACTGTTGTGTGGCCAGCATACCACACTGAATAAAAGTCCTCTAAAACCAGTTAACTCAAGGTTGATCATGTACAATGGCTCCTTCTATTTATATGTACACACAGCACTAATTATCCTCATGTTTCTTTTATAAGTATAATAACTGAAATGTCTACAGACATCAGCCATACATTTTTTCACCATAAGGGGGCAGCAATGTTTATGAAAGATCATCATATAGTTTGCATTGAACAGAAAACTAAAGTGCAGCAATAATTAGCAATATTTATGTACAATTTAACCAAAAATATCCACAATGTTTACTATCTGGATCACATGGTCCCATTAGCATCTTAAAGGGCCGTACCGGTGTGGGTGATCAAACCACTGTGTCTTACTGTCTCTCCTGGCTTCCCTAAAACGGCTGTTACCAATATAATTTCAAAAAATGAAAGTAATGTTGCCAAATTATATTGTTAAGGGATGTTTTAGTGAAGCCAGGAGAATACAGTGACGATGGTTTAATCACCCAGACCAGTCCCTAAGTGTTGTGCATATAAGTGTATTTTTCTGCAGACCTTAACCTGAATTGCAAAGCAGTTTAAATACATGTATAGTTGATGCTTCAGTTACCAAAAGCCAGGCGCAAAACAGGACCCCCTCTGTTGATCCTTTAACTTGTTGAAATTGAAACTGCACCTTCATCTACAAACCATTCCTCCACGACTTCCTTCCTTGATTCAGACGACCTCGTTGCTCAGCGGCGTGCTCCTGCAACCCGTCCAGCGCAGGTCCCCGGCCCAGTGGCCCTGCTTGGTGACGCGCACCTTCACCGGGTCGAACCTCCAGAAGCGCTGCTCTCTGAACAGGTACACCTGGCCGTCGGGACGCGCGACCGCCCCGTTGGAGCCCTGGGGAAGGCCGCTCCAGTCGCTCAGCTTGCGGGGATAGTAGGGCTCAGAGCGCAGCGTCTGCAGGTTGAGCACCGAGTAGCGGGAACCCTTGAAGAGGACCATGTGGCCGAGCGGGGCGTAGTAGAAGGCGCAGTCCGGGTGGCGGGGCAGCCCCAGCTCGCTGCTCTGCCTGGGGAAGCCCGGGTCCAGCGCGCTGCCTGTGTAGCGCCACATCCTCTTGCCTGCACGCCACCGACAGGGGGAGGAGAGGGTTAGAAGTCCCTAGGATCACAGGTCAGGGTACAGCAGCATCTACCGCCACACAGGTTACTGAGAGGGTGTCAAGTCAGATCATATTGGCAAAGTCAATGGTGGTGTTTGGCAATACAAGCACTTACACAATACTTCCACTGTTGTTAATGTGCGTGTGTCTAATGGACTGGAAGCTCGGCGTGCTCTCAATTGGTGAGAGTGTGTCATGTGTGTGTCATGTAGTTAAGTGGGTGTGTCATGTAGTCCACAGATAGACCCTTCTCCATCTTTGAGGCTTTTGTGTGGGGCTTTTGATTGCAGGGATCCGTGACAAGCTTTACGTCGATGCTGATAAGTGATCCGCTTGCAGGCCATTTTTTAATGGCCTGCTGAGCATTTTTAGGCAATCTGGGCATCTGGGAAATATGTGTGGAACATTGTCCAATGTGTAATCAAAACTAATCTGAAATAAAGCCAACCTCCTGTCGCCAGAATACCTGATTCTCTTCATGACTTGTGAGGATTTTGTTACCACAAAAACAGACCACAAAGGTCTGCATACAGAATCCTATATTTCCTAAAATCGTATATATATATAATCCTCGATGTGAAATATATATATGGATTAGAATGACGCCTGGATACTGGCATGTCCCTGTCACAAACTGTCTTTACAGATACAAATGACTCCAGCATGGGAGGTGAGCCAAGAGGCGAGACAAGGAAAGCAAAACAAGACAAATCCCTTGTCCTTTACAGATATGTGGTAGACGGGCACGAGGAGCATGTGAATACATATCCAGGCCTCCCGGCAAAAAAGGGGAAACCGTACGAAAAATAACGAAAAATATACCTTTGAAGAAATACCACTTGGAGTCAACGGGGGAAAAGGCGGCGGCCTCAACGGCCAGAGGGAGTTGTCCCCAGCGCTGACGGAGGGGGAAGGGCCCGCTCACGTTGCCGTCGCTCGGTACGGTCCAGTACACGCTTCCCCGGAACACCACCACCGTCTCGTTGTGGTCTGAACGTGCCAGGAGAGTCACACGGTACCAGCTTCATTTATTGCGTTTACCATCAAAGCTGAAGCTTGTCATTAGACTGATTTTTGAGGTGTGCCCTAAGGAGGACAATTTCAGGGGTGATTGAGTTGAATCGACGACATATGTTTTTAAATTATTGTGCACGTCATTGGTACATTTATTTTGGGCAATTGAAGTTTTGCCCCAAAGAACGAGGCTGAATAGTCATATCACTTGAAGAGATTCAACATTTGTATTTGTACCCATAGTGATGGCATCGAAGACCCCCTGGCAGTAGAGGGGCTGGGTTGTGGCTGGATTCCCATGATGCACCTCGGCCAACTCCCACTCTTGCAGACCCCAGCCGACCACCTGGCCAGGTAGACTCACGGGAAGACCCCCTAATGGCTTCCCTGAAGACAAAGTAGAACAACACAACAATTAGACATCTGGCTTTTGAAACACAGTATAATGAGCATTGGCCAGGGGGATTGATCGAAGGAACTGTCACTCATTTTGTTTAGTAATTTATTTATATTTAGTAATTTCATGGACACCTTTATCCAAGGAGACAGTTAGGTGCTGTGGCTCAGAATCCTTCAGTTAGTAGTTCAACACCCTACCTACTACTTTATCCTGGCAACAGGTTTCTGTCTTTCAGTATGTACACTGCTGTTTGAGTCTCAGGGGTTTTAACCAGAGCCTTTCCTAAAGCCTTTGGTTAATAAATGATACAGACAAAACAAGGACAAAGCTATTACAGCATTGACTGAGTGGAATAGCCACATCTAATCCTCTGTAAAGACTTCATGGGAACAAACTCTCCAAATCCATCCCAGACAGAAGATAGAAACACAGACAGTCACGTTGACCCAAACAGAAGTTGGCTGATAGTAACAATTAAATTGTTTTTTTACAGGATGTGTCTGGGTTAGTGTTTACACCCAAAGGAAAAAAAATCATGCTTCACATATTAAGCTTGAATTATGTTCTGTCCAGATTCATACAATTCTTGCATATAAGTAGCACCTAAACTAAAGGAATGATGAATATTCAACACTGATACAAATACAACACATAAGTATGGTCTGCTTATAGTGACTGGTAATGATGGTAATGATGGCGCACACCCATTTTGTCTTGAGGAGCAGAACAAATATTTGTCTAAGGGGTTGATCAAATCAGAGGCCAATCGGTAGGAGAAAAAACGCATAGAAGCTGACCAGAATTGATGTCCCAGAGTGGGCATGTGGATAGATGCCAGAAGATAAAGTTTGCATTCATGGGGTTAATTATGTACGTGGCTAGCGACCCCTTGAGAAGACATTTTTATTCAGTGTATGTTGATTTATATATGGCAGACCTTAGCGAATCTTTGTCCAGTGAAACACAACAGAACCAGCCTCTTATCTGCCCTGTCCACAGCCTTCATTGGCACACGAGAGCGACGAGATGTAAATAATGATGTCATCCAGGAATCGAAATACGTTCTCCCCCATTATAAGCTAAACATGATGTTTATAGCCATGTCATAAACGCCTCCTCGGCGGTACTCTCATAGACGGGATGTTTTAGGTCCATGTCAAAACCGTGGAGCTTATCAGCCCTGGTCTATTTCTGATCTCCCAGACGACTGTGGATTGAAGGATATTGGGGAAATTATTTTGCGAAATTGTCATCTAAGGAAGACCTCATTACCTAAGGTAGCCAAAATGTTCCACGGTGGCTTTTCTTTCCTTGGTTGTCAGTTATGAGCCGTCTGGTTCTCTGGGGTTATCTAGACTGGGCAAACATCTGCTTCTCATCACATCTCAATGTCGGCATAAGGGAGGGTTCCACACATACACACACACACACACACACACACACACACACATGCCATCATACACAGACGGCTAAATGCTAATATGGTATAAGCAGCTGTAACGTTTTGCTGTAGGCACTGTGGTGGCGGCTGGGGTACATGCCTTGGTCTCTGGTATAGCGGGGCGTTTTGAGTGGGAACAGCTGAAGTCTTCAGGCATTACAATTACCAGATGAAAATCTGCTTGATATACACAAATTCCAGAGGCGCAGATTTGATCATAATGCTGCCGAATTACTGCCCAGTCGTTTCCAAATTAAGATTCCAGGTGAGCACTCCTTGATTTGGTCAATGCAACAAGTGAAACGTAATTGTAGGTACTTACTTTGCATTTCTTTTTAAGTCTTATCTTCATGAATACAATTAAAAGTAATATTTCCATTCAACCAAAAGCATTTAATCCAGTGTAAAAATAGTCCACAGACTCACTCTTGAATGTCAAACACTGAAAATATGTATTTTCCCATGGTAGGAGGGTATCTATGGTTAGTTTTCTTATAAAGTTCAATCAAGACTACACTGCAACACTGAGGAAACACACTAAATATAAACTAAAGGCATATATGTATTCCATTTGTACAAAAACAAAAAAAGAAAACGCATCATTTCGTTCTACTGGGATGAGAGTATTTCAGAAAGCTCTGAAACCTTCTGATGGCCACTATCATTCGACCAACGAATGCAATGTACCCTCTGCTGCAGCACCTGTGGCCTCCTGCTGTCAATCACACCCACACCGCCTGGGTTCTGTCAAACGAGCCCGCCAGCCGCCACGTCAATTCAAGCTAAACGGCACGTGTGCGTTAAAAGGGTTAGCAGGAGAGGAAAGGCGACACGTTTGTTTTTCCCTCTAAACGCTTCCACTTCCTCGTGACCTGTTATAGACCAGAAAAGGTCGGGCGGGCGCGCCCCCCCCGCCCCGCCGCCCCCCCCCCCCAGGATGTAACAAAATAAAAGCGGGCGATAAAGGATATGAAAAATGAAAGACCGCAGCAGGTGACCAGCCGTAAAGGCTGTGCAGAGGAAGGAGGGAGAGGTCGGATAACAGAATAAACCATCTCTTGTGAACCCACCGCTGTACAGGTTCCCTCGTACAACTTGTCGTCTTTATATCGTTCCCTATAGGGAACACGCTTTATCGTAGAGTTTTTGTTTTGTTTTTCCGCTGTCTGTTTGTGTGGAGTGCTTTTCCTGTTTGCTACGCAGCAGGGACTAGGTCCAAGCGACCAGGTCCTGACCCAGTTTTCAATCAGATAGACTTCTCTGGCCAGGAAGCAGAGCGAACCACGGCTGACAGATCTGATGCCCATTACGTTTTTTCAAGGTTCCGACGGAAGGTTACCCAGGCTGTTTATGTCTGAGGCCGAATCCTTTTTTTTTTTTTTCAGAGGCATTCATTGTGACAGTATTGTTGTGACTGTTAAGGAAGGCAAGCCTGCTCATTTTCACCAAGGGTATTTGTATTTTCCATTGACACGTGTCATGTTCTACATGGTAGTTTTCTTCTGAAAAAGCTTAGGGGTAAAAAAAAAAAAAAAGGTGCAGACAATGTAAATATCCGCTTTCTCCTGTGAGTGGATCTTGAAATGTTTTGACCTGTTTGACGTACTGCTACATCTTAACACCCCATCAGAGGAGTTGTCACAAGGGGTACACTGAAGGGTGGTGGGTTGCCTAGCAACCACTCCAACTGCTATAACAAGAGTTAGAAGTCTGTACACAGCATTGTTGGATTAAAATGATTTATTTTGTGAATTTGTGGCCGCACGCTCCACAGGAAGGCAAAAAGAAAAAGGGACAAACTAAAGAAGGGTAATTATTAATTATACCTCTAAAAAACAACAGTTGTGTGATGGTGAGCCATAATACAGCCGGCATATTTTGATGAATGCGAGAGACTTCTGGTATGATTTGTGTGTTGTGTTCCCTGACATATGCCTTCAGGTTGCTTTGTGTGTGGCTGTCTCCTCCATGACTTTCATTGCGTTGTCACTAGCACCGTTCAGTGGCCTTGTTGAAGAATAACAGCAGTTGCATTTGGTTGCGATCAAGAAATTGTAAATACATGAATATCATTCTCATCCTAATGGCTATTGTATTACCTGCATATCATGGTTAATTGATTGTTTTGGCTTTATATACATTGATATCATATTATAAGTTGTTTGCATCTTTTTAAGTTTTGGGAATCAATGGTGTAACATATTAATGGTTGCCATTTTTTTTAAGTAGACCCCTTTTCTGTGTTCAACAAAGGCCATTCATAACATGTATTATTTCATTTATTTTATATTTAAATACATTTATTTAATTCATTTCATCAACATCTAGAAAACAAGAGGTGTAAAATGTAGTGTAACATCTCTGATAGAAACACAGGTGATTGCTATGTGACAAGAATCGCTCGAGGCCTATACGAAAAGTAACAGTAACAGTTGCAGTAACATTTTTATCAGGCTAGGGGGCAGTATTTCCCCCAGAAACCCTCGAGGTTTACCTTACCCCATTGGGGTTTACAGTGAGAGCTTTGGCTTTGAAGAAAGTGAAAGAAGATCAAGGAAACGATTACATAACCTTGTTGTGGTTAGCCTATAGGTTATATAAGGTGTTTATGATGTCGCAAAACAATATAAACTTCCTGTGAGATGGACAGAAAAATCCACAAACGATCCAGAAGCTGGAGTTAACTGTTTTCTCCAGACAGCTTTGGGATGTGTGCTGCATGTCTCGTGGCATCTAGTGGCACAATGTAGACATTACGATGAACCTACTATTCAATAGTCGCCATATAAAAGCAAACTGACTGGTTTGTGGAGGAGATGAGGAGCAAGATATGAAAGTACAATGCATCAGGTGAGATGGGTAAGAGATTGAGAATTTTATATTTGTTTACCTGATGCTGCAACTGTCTAAACAACAAGAGCGCTCCTAGATGAATTATGGGTTATGGGTTGTTTTTGTTATTTTTGTCATTTAGTTCTTAACCAAACAGACGGGTCTGACAGGAATACAGGGGAAGCATATTCAGATATACACAAATTAGATGTATCAGTCTAGGCTCCTTGGCCTTGGGTATACATAACCTAAAATCAAAATATATTTGTATTCATGCTAAGCCTACATACCCAACCAAAGTACAGCTATTCCTGCTGAATCACTGAAAGCTATAGTATTTGAGAGAGAACTGCCATCAATTCCGCTGTTATTGTTTTGTTCTTAATTTCTCAGAACCAAGCATGTCAGTCAACAAAGCTCGACAAATGTTTCCCACTTTTATTCACAGTCTTTCTTTCTCTCCCTATCCCTCCCTAGATCTCTCTCGCCCTCACTTTATATAATTTTCTCTCTCTCTCTCTCTCTCTCTCTCTCTCTCTCTCTCTCTCTCTCTCTCTCTCTCTCTCTCTCTCTCTCTCTCTGTGTGTAGACAGCAGCCATTGGTGAATCGTGTGCCACATGAAGTTGTAATTTTGATCTGCCTGCCCTCGTGTCATTGCACCAAAATATCCCTGCCCATTCATCATGCTCTTATTTCTACATACAGGGTTAACAGAGGGAGTAAACGGAGGCTTCATGATATATGCAGCGTGCAAGGCCTCAACACAGAAAGATATCTGCCATGAGTGTCTGAAAAGGTGGAAAGGGATGTAAAAAAAAAAAAATCTTTTTTCTATACACAGTATGTACAGTTGTGTGCTGTCGTCTATATTTGGCAAATTTCATAATATAAAAAAAAACAGCAGTACAAGTTATAGTTAATAGTTTGTATGGTTTCAGTTTGTTTGATTTTATTTTTTATTTTTGTAAAGGCAGTGTCTACTATGCAAACCTGGCATTGTTTCTCATCATAGACGTGTATTTAAAGCTGTGCTTGTAAGTGCATTCTTTTCCTTCTTTTGTTTTACTATCAGGGGTGTTTTGGTTCGTTAATGTCGGGTAGTATTGGTCCATTATAGCTAATTCTGGCACGCTTCAATCTTGCGGTTTGCCCCTCTCGCTATCGCTCTTAATTGTTTTCTGTACAAAGTGTAAGAAAGAATTTTTAAGACAATTAATAAATTATATTTATAAGCAATACTAAGAATGAATCTGTTTTTGTGTGGTTACCACAAGAAAACTAAATGCAGCATCGCTGGTGGGAAAATAGCTACAACAAACTCCGCGAGCAGGGAACCCAACACACA
>JAOPJO010000054.1:11199173-11211338 GCA_027123675.1 Molva macrophthalma | reverse complement strand
CCAGGATCCTTGCGAGAGTAAAGAGCTGGTCCGTGGTTCCACGTCTGGGACGGAATCCGCATTGTTCCTCTTCAATCAATAATAATCAATAATGAAGTTAAATAAACTATATTTGACTGACTTGTCTAGTATAAATATATACAAGCCAAAAGGTTGATTTTTTTCCCATGATGTTTTTAGATACGTTTGTCAGTGAGCAGTTCAGAGTGACTCTTACACTTCACAAGGCTGAAACAACAACAGGTGACAGTCAAATGAAGTTCTAAATGGTAAATCAGAAACTGACTAAAAACTGGGTGTAGCCGGACAGAGCCCTACCTTCTGCTCCTGGTCTCTGGAGAAGGCTACATGCAGATTAGTTAGAACCTCCTTCTTCTTCGCCTCTTCCAGCTCTTCCTGGTAGATGAAGTCCTCGTTCTTATGTCTGCAGCCAAAGAACATCACCGTCTCGCCAACCTCCTTCCCTTAACCGAGAGGCACAGAACGTTACAAACGGCTAGTCCCTGTCGATGGTTAAATATAGGATTTCATAAACAATGAACATTTAGCATTTGCTTTGATCCAAAGCTGTCATTTTTTTTTATACACATCATTGAAGTGCAGGTTAGGGTTAGACATCTTGCTCAGGAATGCCTACAGGCAGACTATGGATGTTTGGGTTTAAACTCACAACCTTTCGGCTGGCAGTCAAACACCCTAACCAAGGTCTGGTGAGTTAAAGTTTTAAGTACAATCAAGTGGGAGATAGGCTATGGTGACATTTTTAATGGTCAATGTCTTTCCGTTTGACAACTCCAGCCCATGCAACTGTTAATCAACGGTAGCATATACTTTTAATTTGTTATTTATTGGGATGTATTTAGGGAGTTTTGCACACAAGGAAACAAGTTGGAAACAAGCATCATTGGGATTAATAAAATTAGCCAAAAATACAATAAAAATATGAAACATAAATAACCAGGATGCAAAGGTAGCATATACAGTTTCACATAGATTAATAGAGGCTGCCTATGCCAGAACGTCAAAATTAGAGCGAAACTATTTGGGGAACACTCCGACCTTTGTGAAATCCATGCCCATGAAAGGAGCGCTGTTATTGGCTTCACTTACGATCTCAGCCTGGGGAGGCCAAGCCTCAGCGGACAGCACTGTTATAAAGTCTAGGTTCCAAAAAGCCTTCGCTTCACATTTTAAAGAATATGTTGACATGCAAGTACTGTGGCAGCAATTGTTCCGCTACGTAGCACTTAAGTTATGCTGTTTAGAGCTGTAATTATTTTGGACATCACTCTCAGTTATCTACAATTAAAAAGGCGGAGCAGCCAGTTAGTTTCACATAAAGCAGAAGGAGCAGGGTAGCAGCCTTGTCCAATAAGGTTATAGATATTTCGCACCTAACATGAGGATGTGTGAATAATGACAAGGGTCTACTCTTTTTAGCGGCAACCTAGATAAAAACAAAATAAACACAGCGAGTGAATCCCAGGGTCAAGGATATCAACAGAACGGGCTATGTCTATCGTTAAGTAAAGCCTACCTTTATTGTTGAGTTTATTATTGAGTCAGGGCAATTTAAAGATGAATTATGTTAAAGCACGACTAACATTAATTGTCTTAGTGACTGAACATAATGACAGTTTTTGAGTTACGTGATCGGCTCGTTAAGAAGTTGATCGGTGGATCAAGTCTTTAAGGCGTATATCGTTCAATAATGATCGGCGGCCAATCATTCATTGCATCCCTACTAAATAGTAGTCTCACAAATCAGAATTTAGATAATTAACCTAAAGTAATGGCAGACTAGCTCAAATCTGGCTGAATAGGATGTTTCACGTTCTTTCTTTCATATTGTTTCAACCAATCATGTTGCTGGAGGCGGGGATCACGCCTAATTGTCTATTAACAGCGAAAACAAACCCGGCCAGTACTAGTAAATGGTTAAAATGTGTCTGTAAAGGTTTCAAATACACACCGTGTAGACTGGACACGATAGAAATACACTAAATAAAGTCCCCTTCTGAAACCTTCATCCACTCGGGAGAATGTGTTTCCTTCGGCAGAATATTTCCATAGCAAAACAGGAAACAAGGTGTAACTCCGCCCCTTTCAGTTTTTGGTTTCCGGCCCGGGCTCTGTGCCGTCTCTCCCCCCACTTGTGCTATAACATAATAGGAATGCTGAATCTGAGCTGAGCTAGATGGCTCCTTTGTGATCCCTGGGAAGGAAAACACTTAAAAACAATACCTTGCTCTTTGAGCCAGCCTCTCTCCTGGATGAAGCCCATGAAGGGGGCGATGCCAGTGCCGGGGCCCACCATGATGACCGGGTTAGTCGACTTGAAGGGCAGGCGGAACTGGGACTTGCGGATGTACATGGGCACTGTGGACTTGTGGCCGTTGTCCACCACCGTCTTGTTCTTGAGCCAGTTGGTGGCCACTCCGTTGTGGAGGCGGCCAGTCTTGGTCTCGTACTCCACCACCACGGCACAGATGTGGATGCTGTTGGGATGGATCTGGGGAGGCGGGCCGTTCATACAAAAGTTAAAGTCCAAATACTAATGGAGATATAATGGCTGCCGCCGCCGATTCATTATTAATTTAGCCATGGTTGTCATTTTCGCCTCCTCAATTTCCATTATGTTTATTATTATTATCACCATATTATTATGGTCATGACAAAACCATTCATGTTAATTATCATCATCAGCAAGGAGCTTGTGAAACAATGTAGTGTGTCAGTGCGTGACTCGTGTGTTACACAAACACAAACAAACAGGATCATTTACACTGGCATGAGCAGAGAGCAGACCCAGGGGTTTCTGTGTAGACCTCCCGTACCTTAGAAGAGGAGGCGATGGAGTAATAGCGCGCCTGGAGGCGTGGAAGCAGCTCACACAGATGGTCCATGGGAGGCCGTAAGGAGGGCAGATCCTCCAGAATGGCCAGGATGTTCCTGCAGGCATCCAGCACCCAGCTCTGGTACAGTGCCTGAGGAACCACCACACCAATGTTACCTTAGGCACTGCAACTCAAACCCTCACATCTGAAAGCCATATGATTAGCATATATATATACACTCTGCGTGATCTGGAGTCATAACCCTGTAAAAACGTTTTGAATCTTGATTGGGTCATCTATTTCAGTGGCAAGTCGGCATAGTAATGCTTTATCATGTGGTCCTGGGAGAGTTCAAATTCAGTAAATACCTTCCTACCTACCTACTGTGACAATGTAAAAATCCTTCCTAAGGTCAAAACATTTCACACAAAATCCCTTTCTAGAGCTGAACGGACCTTGCCCTCCGGGGAGGAGGAGGCCATCTTGCGCATGTTCTCCTGGTCCTTGGGGTCGGAGGCGTACTGGGCCAGCTCGTACAGGACGTTGGTGCGGGGCGGGTGTGTGATGTCCAGGTAGTGGGTCAGAGCCGTGCGGTAGCTGGTAGGACAGGGGAACGGATGCTTCTTGTTGGACTCCTCTGGAAAACAAAAAGTGATTTATTGATTATTTATTGGTGATTCGTTTTTTTTTTTTTTCAGGCAAAGCATGCTTGTACATGTATATATTTTTAAAAAGGACTGTTAATAAAAGCTAATCATTTTAAAAAAGAACTCTAAAATAAAAGTATAACAAGGTATAGAAAGTTTTGTTTGCCTTTTTGGGTAAGCATGAATGTGGGTTTTCATAAATAATATAATCAATTAAATTAATAACCAGAAGAATAGGCCTACACAGTAATCACTTCTACCATGATGAATACCATTAAATAGGGGTGAACAAAAATCGAATAAAGAATCACGATTCTTAATTGATTCTGAATCGATTCACAACTTCCAAAATCAGTTTAAAAAATTAAAAATTATATATATTAAAAAAAAAAGTTGTCTTAGATTTGCCTTTGTGTGTTTACATTATATCAATCGGTTGATGTAACTTTTTTCAAATATAAAAACTACAAAATTGTATACACACTATACTCAAGTGTGTACTCACTATAAACAATTTGCCACAGCGCCTTTCTGTGCTCACTGGAGTAGATCCTGAACTTAGCACTCTTATGTACGGCATTGATTTTTAATTGGGGTAATTTTTTATCTAGAAATCGAATCGTGACCCCAAGGTTAACAATCGAATTGATTTGTGAGATACCGAAAGAGTCACACCCTTGTGAAACTAAATCCTTGTCACGCATATGAAAGCAAAGCTCAACAAAGCGTGCAGCAAGGCCACAAGCTTACTCAAGGCCAAAGGGCGAGCGTGTGCCGTAGACACATAGACGTCATGGCCTCTCCTGCCGTGACAACCCTTATCTCCCTTAATAGACAACCATCAATGTGTGTGTGCGTGTGTGTTCCGAGGGAGTTGAGTTGAGTGACACACTAGCAAAGCAGAGGCAAGGCGCCCCGAGCAGTCAATGCCATACCGTCAAGGTTGTTGAGGGAGATAACAGAGTCAAGGTCCACGCCGAGGATTTGCCCCAGCTTGATCACCAAGGCCGTGTCGTTGGTGGGGAAGACTGCCACATGGTCTCCGGACTCATACCTGCGAAGGAGGAGAGGAAGTATTATGCTTGCACCGTTAGAGCACAACCACCTGGCAGAGCTGGCAGAGGTCTTAGAATTAGGGATGGGGGAAGCTTTTCCCAAAGTGTACAGGCAGGGTATTAAGCTAATTCCTAAAAAAATATAAAATAAGACATCCATTTTCAGTTTTACAGACACACAGTAGTAAGTCTGTGTGATGTTTCTTTTTTCATACAAATGCTATACCATGACCGTGTCTTATCAAGGTAAAGAAATACATGTATAATCATCATATATCCCAAGAGGAACTCAATAATAAGTCAAAGAATAACCATGTGATAATTGCGACCCTTCACTGCTTTTGTCAGGAATAACTGTATTCTATTTTGGTGGTGAACTTTAAGTTGCCTAACCAGCGAGGACCTTACCTGATCTTTGAGCCCGTTATGTCCAACTCAAGATGCATGAGATGCCGGCCGCCTGCCTTGTTCAGTTTGCGGTTAACCGTGACTGTGGCCAGGAAGGGATTCTTGGAATCAAAAGGCCTGTGAATGACCAAACTCAGTAAGTTAGAAATCCCACAAAAGAATATTGTTTCTGTAGAAAAAAAGAAAACCTAATCACAATCATTTATTTTGAAAAGTATTAAAAATATTTTATAGGTATTAGTTTATTTAAAGGTAAAGTAGGCATTTTGGAGAAACCAGCCAGAGTAAGCTTGATTTTGAAAGTATCCAAAGTATCCTAGCTTGCTAGCTTTAGCAATTGGTCTGCCTAGTGTTGTGAAGACTCTGGTCATGCGCAATAAGTGCACAGGCACAGGCAGAGTGTGCGCAAATAGCCAGGTAGGCAGGGTGACAGACAAGTAAGCCATCCAATCATTTCATTCAGGCCGAACCAAATGATTGGACAGGCTTATTACAGGCCTGCGACATCCACAGATGCCAGAGTTTCTCCTTTTTGTTGTCCGAACATTTGATGTATTGATTCAGGATGAAAAGAGAATTTCAACAAATATGACAAAATGCTTATAAAATAAATTGCCTACCCTACCTACATAAATTCATAGAATACAATTAAACTACAAAGGACCACATAAAAAAGGGCTGTTGGCCGATGGCTAATCTGGGTCTCAAAGCAGATAAGCAGATCAAATAAATGGGTGTTTTCTTACGGTTTCTGGTTCTCAAAGCTCTTGATGCGACCGATCTCTCCTGTGTAAACCTTGTTCATGTTGAGGTCAGTGTGCTCCTTCAACTCGTACTGGCGAATGCTGAGAAAGCAAAAGTATGTTCAACTTGCTTCCTCTCATTAGGATTTTAAGTAAAATGAAGAAAGCACTCGGAGATGGTTTTCAGTTGTGTTCATTTTTGTGATAAAATTCCTGGAAGTTTTAATTTCCAGATTTAAAAGTTATTATCCAGTTCTAATGAATATAGTATTAAGAATATAGACATTATGCTCCAGACTAGGACATTTTCCTCGGTTCGAACAACTATTTTCCTTGTTTGCATTAAAATGTAAAAGAACAGTGGTACAGGTGTTGGTTTTAAGGATATATGATTGGATGGAGAAGGCAGAGAGGTGGAGAACCTGGAATCATCTCCCAGGGCTTCCACGCCGAAATGCTCGCAGACGGCCGGCCAGAACTGCTCCCTCCATGAAACAAAGTCATCTTCCAGACTGGAAAGCAAGGGGAAAATAATGTTTAATATCATCAGAGTACGGCCAGGAAAGGAACATCTACCTGAAAGAAACGAAGAAATCTTAAATGGGGGTGGGTCAGGATACTGAAGTTCGGCCTTTTAGTGATAGATGCCTTTAAAATGATCAAAATAGAAGGTTTGAAACAGAGAAAAAGGAAAAACTCTTTAGTCTGATAACCTAACCATAGATTCCAAGCATTTTAATCTAATTGTTCCATTGTTTGGAATAGTATTTTACATTCATAATTGTATGGTGCTATAAACTATAAAACAATATGATTTGGAATTGACATGTTTATCGTTGATAATAAAAGGTTACCTCAGCTCCCAGCCCTAGTATTAAATAAAGACAAAATAACCTTAAATCGGAAGACAGGTTCCTCATGAGTCATAAATCGAGCAATAAATCTCGCTTCAATACATGAGGGCCGACAGATTACACGGTGAGGATGATTAATGCTCGGTTCAACAACTGAATGAAAAACATTGTGCCAAATCAGACTCGGAAACAATTACATCCATCATTGTTGTGTCAGCCAGTGTAAAACTAAGGGATTTACATCAAGCGCTATCAACTGACACGCATTACTCTTGGCTCAGTGATCGAATGGAGAAGAGAAAAGCGGGCGACTTCCATACTTCCAAAAAAGCAGTCATTAGTGAAAGCACATGTGGCTTTACTGGCTTGTGTCCAAGTCATTAGCCTCGTCTTTGATGTTTAATGCCGTGTTGAGATCACTAAACATTACAGACATTTAAAATCAACGACATTTGTCCTATATATAATAAAATAAAAACACTGCCCGAGTCCCTTACTTGGCGTCATCGTCTCCCATGCCAAGGTCAAAGATTCGTTTGGCCCCCAGTTCTTCTAGTCTTTTGTCCACATAGTTTCCCATGGCATTGTAGTGTTCGTACGTCTTGTTGCCCAAGCCAAACACCTAGAAACATTAAGGGGACGTCAGTGACACATTCAAGATGGCTAAATTCACAGTGCATTTTGTTCGGAAATTCAGTCAAATAGTTACATTTAAAAGGCTGTCAAATTTTTTGTGGTTGATTACTTTATTTGATTGGGGCAGTTCAATTGGTAATAGTCTTTGCTTCATGTTCACATATGACTGGGTGCTTGCATTATAGGACAAGATTTCCAAGCCCATATGGACCCCTTTAAGATGAATTCACAGTTCCTACCCCATGTTTGTGAAGACCCAGGTCTGGACTCCCACGTCATGTTAACGTGTACACAAGGGGGCAGTATAGCGTTTCTGACGTTAAATGTACATGAACCCAAGTATTAGGAAACGTAGGACAACTGAGTCTGCTCCGTTTAAAATAAGTTGAAAATACAGTGTTTTGATTTCACCAGGTGGAATCATTATATTCTCGAGGCCGGCTGTTTGAAAAACAACGCCTGTTCCCTGCTCGACCAATCAGTGATTACTTTACACGTTTACGCGTGGGCAACGCATTGCTTAGCTCTGAGAGGGCCACACGTCTTTGTGTACGCGTAGGCTCATCGACCGGCAAAAGTGGCGTGTAAGTTCTCTAAGTTGCAATGCAGATCTTTGCATATATGCAGGACACACAAGTGTGATTTTAAATGAGTCTTCTTAACTATACCCCAGTGCTGATAAATATGTGTTGTATGTTAAAATGATCATGCAAACTACTACTACTACTGCTATCTTAAGTGCAAAAGGAGTCAACATCTCTACATGTTTTAGACAACATGCAACATCACATGACGGCTGTTTCCAATGTGTTTGAGCTGCTACGCCCTCTTCTATCACAGGGTTGAAGTCACAAATCACTTTTTTCCACATTCCGGTTTCATCTGACAAATCCGGTATAAGGCTACTAGGCATGTTTGAGAAATAAACTAGCGATGAACTATAACTTTCATAAACTTGCTATTCATAACTTTGTGTTAGTAGGCTAGGCTAGGCCTATAATCTGAAAGGAACAATTAGTTTCACCAGGATAAGGGGCGCTGCAGCCAGCCAGTTTGAGAACAGCAAACTGGCTGCTTATTCTGTCTAATTTTGGGGAAAAGAAAAAAACAGGAATTTGATTTGGCATTCAAGTGAGGATTCAGTGGCAGTTAGACAAACTCAAAAAAAAAATGTTATGAAACAAGAAAAAAAATGAAAGAAGAGCTTATTACAATAGACATATTTTGAAACAGTATTGATATGGATATATGTTGATATGATTATGTGGATTCGTCTTCACCTCCATTACTCACTGGGGTTTGTCAATTGGTCGAATTTTGTTCAGAGCCAAGCCTGTGTAAGCCTGTGTAAACTGGAGTTAAGCTTGCGAGATTTAGGCTGGCTTCGCGATGCTAGTCAATATGCTGATAAACATTTTGTGGTGGTTTTGCTTTATATGATTGGTACAATAATGTTAGAAATTACAGGTATAACTCACTGTGAAGTTGACCCCGGAAAGGTCTTCTTCACCATTCTCCTGCAGCCAGTCATAGAAGTCCTGGGCATTATCTGTGGGATCTCCTTCTCCATAGGTGGCCATGCAGAATATAGCCAGGGAGTTCTCAATCTCAGAGAGACGAGACAACTCAGCCTGTGTTTTAGAGCCAGTTAAGAACAGTTCAGAGCATAGAATACCTAGTTTCAGTTCCCTCTAGCTTGGCATTTTGAAATATTTCGAAGTACAAAGGAAACCTGACACACTATTGTCCACCATTAATAACAAGATGCATAATAAAACAACTAATTACAAAGAAATCTTTAAAAAGTTTATATTTGGCTGAGGATCAAAGTTGAACAACAAGTGCTCATTTCAGCAGCAAGTTCTATGGTTGCCAATCGTATAATTAATAATGAAGTATTGAGTATTGTTATGTCTTGGACTGGACAACTATACACAACCAAAACAGTGTTTACAAAAGGAAGCCCTCCAAATAGTACAACCCTGCGTTTCCCAGTGTTGAGCACTTCAGATTTCTTTTCCCATGACAAAATTACAAAACATTCTCTGGCAGCTATCTGGCTGGAAAGCAGCCACTGACCATTCAAGAGTACTTGAACTATTAGCTTAATTCTTTTAAATCGACTACCAACTTGTTTTGTTTTTTTGGAGTGCTGCTCCAGAGGTTGTGAATTACCATGTCATATTCCTCAGGGTCGGCAGCCATTCCTTTCATGCCGTAGCGCTGAGCGTCCTTGGAAAGCCTGTTGGCAAACTCCTCTGCTGTGCCCGTCTGGGACCCATAGAACACAATGATGTTCTTGCCCTGGAAACCATTCAAAGACAATATCTTAACAAATAAACTAATCCGTCTTCTGTTATCGGCAAACTCATGCCAGAGCAATTATGCTTGCGGCTTGAGCAAATACAAGTCCTTTTAAACTCCAACACATTGTTAAAAAAAATTGCCTTCTCTGGCAAATACCATTTGAAGACATAAGGTTCCTGCAAAATATTAATAGGAGATTCTAGAAACATAATGTCCCAAACTTTTGAAAATATGCAGGATTTGTTTCCTTCAAAAGTACATCTAGAGCCATTGTAAAGCATAGTAGAAGATCAACAAAAGTTGTTGCATATCGACAACAAAACATGAATCCATGTTTTGTTGTTGATCCAGACCAAAGTGATCCATGACTTAGTCTTTATGGTCATTAGCTAGGCTCGTCTAGCAAGCCTCATGATATCCAAAGTATTTGTGGAGAAACCACAAGAGCTCACTCCCAAACGAAGTAATTGCTCAAAGCGAGCTTGAGAACAGAAGTTCCCTCGAGCAATAGTAACCCTTCCAAGCCTTACCATACTTGCATTGAAAAATGAATCATCTGAGGTGTAGCAATTATCAAAACACCCGGGATCACTCACCGTTTTCTTCATTTTTTCAATGAAACTAGTTTCTCTTGTGCTGGTGGCGGTTCTGGAAGAAAGATAAAAGGCCAACATTAAATTACGTAAAACGAATGCAAAACTTTGAACATAGCTTTTGGAATCTGCCCAAAATGAACATTGCCTTTGGAATTTGCCCGAGACAATTGTCTTCATTTGTGGAAGTATTAAAAACAGCTTTTATTGTTCAATTCTGTTCCTCTCTGCCTCTGGGAGGCTTATGTATTGTTGTGTTTCTGACAAGGTGGTTACACTGGGCCAAATTGCTTTACATCTTCAGCAATATGGTTTCTCTAGCAGAACTACATCATAAACAGAAGTAAAGCACCAAGACACAGGTCCTGTAGAATGAGAGCAGTACACTTGGTTTGGTACTTCAACCCAAATACCGGTATATGTGTTTAGTTTCCTTACAAAACAACAGAGTTGGATGTAGAGGGGGGGGAGGCAGCCATCAGAACATCTTAAGTGGCGCGTTGGGAATGACAAAGAGCTTTGTGTTGACAGTTCGTCATTCTCCACCGTGTAGTCGGACGGGGAGAAAGACAACAGGAGCAGACACGCTGCAATGTCTAAGAACAGCAAGGACTTTCAGCGGTTTTGTTTGTGTGGCGTGGCAGCATAGACAACAAACTCTGACATTGACCTATCCGAGTACAGTCCACAGCTCTGTGACAAGGTAAACTCGGTTCCATCTGGAGTATCCCCGCACCAGCCCCCCATGAAATCAACTGTTAGCCAAAGCCAACTGTCTTCACGTCCCAAATTACCTTCACGTCAATTATTTTATAAACAAGGATTTAACATCTTCCCACCAGAAATGGGATACAGAAAGTCACAAAAAGGCCAGAGGCTTGCTAGTATATGGATGATGCTTTTTAAAACTTTTGTGTTTGTTCCTTCTATAGCTCTTGACTGGCTTGACAGTAAACTACACTAAAAGGACCCATTGGGCAAAAACATAGAAAAAAACCTGTTAACAAACTGGTTACATTTCTTGCTTATTCGATTTGAAGGTGTTTGAGAGAAGTGATAAAGCAAAATGGTGTATATACACCTCTGGGAGTCTCCATCTCGGGGACTCGTCTAGGTTTTACCCAGGATTTAATTTATGGATGGGATCAGATCAAACGACAAATACAAAGACACCAATGGGGACAATGGGGGTTGCTGGACACATCCATTATCCCACAAAATAAAAGGCAATGCCGCTGTGTTCACTATCAAAGGAGTGGACAGCTGCACTTCTCTGTGCAATGCAGATAACGCCGAGTCTGGTGGCAAAGGTGCTTCAACATTTTGCAAGTCCCAAGTATTTTGTATAAACATTGGTACTACAACACCAAAGACACAAAACAGGCCTCTTCCGTTTCAACAGGAGATCCGAGACACTCTAGTAACCTCGCCATGCTGAACCAACAAACTAAGTAAACAACACAAAAAAATATATAATCTGACTTAAACTCTCCCCCAAGTGACTACTTGGGTTCAATATAGTTCAAAATCAGATCGGAAAATGTGCCCAAACTAATGAAAACACCTTAAATGTAGCCTGGAGTACTTGCGGCTCGTGAACGGCATGATCACAAAAGTAGCATTTGGATAGAGTAACAAGATAAAAAAGATTGCCTGAAAGCTGAAAAATAAACTGTGGCCACATGCCATGATAGGAAATAAAGTATTATGCTTATTCTGAATGGCAATTTAACCGTTGACTCATCTGCTTTGCACAACTCATCCAACATTGTACAACTTGTACAATAATGCCCAACTCAGAAAAACAACAGCAACCAAACAGTCAGTTCGTAGGGTTAAACAAATAGAAGGGGGGGGGGGTCATGGCCCCAACAGATATGTACTAACCTCTCAGCAGCATCTCTCCTGTCTTCGGGCAGGGAGAAGACACAGCCCATGGCCTGTAGTGTTTAACCACCACCCTGGCTGGAGGGCCACCAAGAACCACCACCACCCGGGCCCCCCCCGCGGGGGGCGGGGGGGGGGGGGGGGGGGCGGGGGGGGGGGGGGGGGGGGGGGGGGGGGGGGGGGGGGGGGGGGGGGGGG
>JAOPJO010000054.1:11086141-11103092 GCA_027123675.1 Molva macrophthalma | reverse complement strand
TTGTCTATTTTAGAAGATGAACGGCTCCCCGCTTAAAGTTAAGAACTCTGGAACGCCTAAGAAAGGAGATTGCAAAGGCTCCACACCAAAATCAAGTAAAAAATCGATGGACAAGAAAGCAGGAAAGACCGGCAATAAGAAGCTCAATGGTCTCAAAAAGGATGGAAAATCAGGTCCCAAGACCCCCAAGATGAAGCAGATGACCCTCCTCCACCTGGCCAAGAACACCCCCACCGGGAGCCCCAAAAAGAGGGCCCGCAGCACGGGTATGACGCCCAAACTAGGCAAGCCCCTGCCCCCCATGGCCCTCCACCTCCTTCGCTATTACAAGGAGCACAAGGGCAAGGAGGACAAGAAGAACGCCATGTCCACCCTCATCTCCAAGGCCGCCAAGACCTTGACCGCGGACGACCGGGGCAGGCTGCCGGAAGAGCTGAGGGACCTTGTGCAGAAGCGCTGGGAGCTGCTCGAGCAGAAGAGGCGCTGGGCGGCCATGAGCGAGGAGGAGAAGCAGGAAGAGCTGAAGAAGAGGCGCGAGGAGCTCAAGGAGAAGCTGCGGGAGAAGGCCAAGGAGCGCCGCGAGAAGGAGATGCTGGTGCGACGCGAACAGTCCCGCCGCTACGAGGACCAGGAGATCGACGGCGGCAAGAGCCTGCCCGCGTTCCGGCTGGTGGACATGCCCGAGGGTCTGCCCAACGCCCTGTTCGGAGACGTGGCCATGGTGGTGGACTTCCTCAACTGCTACGCCGGGCTGCTGATGCCCGAGGATCAGTACCCCATCACGGCCGGGGCCCTCATGGACGCCCTGGCCGGGGAAGATGCCGGCTTCCTCTACCTGAACCGCGTGCTGGTGGTGCTGCTCCAGACGCTGCTGCAGGACGAGCTGGCGGAGGGCTACAGCGAGCTGGACATCCCCCTGTCGGAGATCCCCCTCACCATGCACTCGGTGTCAGAGCTGGTGCGGCTGTGCCTGCGGCCCTGTGACGCCCACGGCGAGGAGAGCGGCCAGGGCTCGGAGGACTGGGGTGTGCTGGGAGGCTTCGACGACGTGGTGACCAGCGAGTTTCTGGAAAGGCTGGAGACGGCGGAGGTGTTTGAGCTGAACCCCCAGGAGAAGGTGAGCCTGCTGGTGGCCCTGTGCCACCGCATCCTCATGACGTACTCGGTGGAGGACCACGTGGACGCCATGCAGCAGCGCTCGGCCGAGCTCTGGAAGGAACGCCTGGCGACGCTCAAGGAGGTCAACGACCGCAAGAAGGCCGAGAAGATGCGCCGCAAGGAGATGGAGGAAAAAAGTGTGTTTTTTTTAAAAGCTTGTTTTAAAAATGATTCTTTTTATTTGATGTGATGTTGAAATAAGATTTGATTTGTACCTTGATTCATCAAAAATGATGATAGAACTTTTTAGTACTCAACCGCATAGTACACGCGGCTTCAGCCTTGTCTTGTTTGTGTGATCCATAGTTAAAGAGGAAGGAGGCACACCCAAAGCAGATAAAACGGAAAAGAAGAAGGAAGGGAGCGCCAAGAAGGAGGTGAAGGCGGAGGCAGAGCCAGATTCAGAGGACATGATGAGCTCTGTGAAGAGCAGGAGGATGATGGCACAGCAGGCCAAGAAGGACAAAGAGGAGCAGGACAGGCAGAACAAAGGTGAGCCGGGGTCTCCCTCATTGGTTGTCCTCAATTGATTAGAGCGATGGAATGCATCATTTATGTATTCATTTTGCTTGCGTTTGTCGTGTTGGTGCCTGTGTAATTGTAATTCCAACTCAATGCATTGTCCTGTCACGTCAAAATTGGACTTGCAGAACGCATGGAGAAGGAGGCGGAGGAGGAGCGCAACCGTAAACAAAAGGCTGCCGCTGAGAGGGCCTTCCAGGACGGGATCAGCAAGGCCAAGCTGGTCCTGCGCAGGTCGCCGCTAGGCACGGATAGGAATCACAACAGGTCAGGACCGATCATCCACACAGCTTAGCATCCTCATCGTACCGGCAATGCGGTTTGGCAGGATTTCTTTCTTGGTCTTTCTTGGTGGTTTCCAAACAAAAGGAAACTACAGGAACAGCTCCCTCTCTGGTGGAAAAACCGGTTATTACACTTGCCATTGGTATTTGCCTCAAAATAATTACCTTGCAATTTTGGCCAATTGCAACAACTTGAGTTTCACCAGAAATAGTGTTATCTCTTATTTTATTTATTTACTTTTATTTGTTACGTTTTTTTTTAACAAACTATATTAATACAATATTAATGTAACTACACAAGAATGTTGCTAAAAGATTTCCCTCTCCTTTTCTTGGTCAGGTATTGGCTCTTCTGTGACGTCATCCCTGGGCTTTACATTGAGAAGGGCTGGGTCCATGAGAGCATCGACTACAGCTACACCCTCCCTCTCGAGGAGAAACTGTCTGAGCAGGAGGAAGAAGAGGAAGACGACGGTGAGCGTTGTGTCCCACAGTCAGACATCGTTACTGTCAGACAGCTACCGCGGGCCTGCTCGTTTTAGTTACCTACTTTTTTTTTTTGGTCTTGGGTTCCTGCATTGTGTTTAATATGAGATGGGGATCTGTATTCCAGGAGTGGAGAAGGATGACGACGGCAGCACAGACGGTGGTATGAGTGAAACTGCTCAGACGGGGCCGGCCTCGGATGTCTACACACAGACCACAGTGCCCAAGCAGGGACAAAACCTCTGGTAAGGGCATGCCGTCAACCACACTCCCAAGTTTCAGTTGTGAGCTCGGCCCTCTCCCCTAAAATAGCCGGTGTGTCTTTCACACCTTATTGGCTGTACATCAAAGCTTCTTTCGTGTGGACTGGTTGCAGGTTTGTGTGTGACACTGCAGCGGATCTG
The DNA here is from genome assembly GCA_027123675.1 of Molva macrophthalma. Lineage (NCBI taxonomy): Eukaryota > Metazoa > Chordata > Actinopteri > Gadiformes > Lotidae > Molva > Molva macrophthalma. The sequence continues at coordinate 11,100,238 of JAOPJO010000054.1, read as the reverse complement.
GAAGAGCTGATCGAGAGTCTTCATCCTCAGGGCATCAGAGAGAGCGAGCTGAAGGCCAAGATAAAGAACAGGTAAACGTGTTCACTGTATACACGGGAGGATGGTGCGTACGCTAATACATGGATAAGATGGTACAAAGGCATCATTTGAGGCAAACTTGTACTATTGTCTAAAACGGGGGTCTCGACTGCAAGAAAAGGGAGATGTCTGGCTCTCTGAAATTATGAGACTGATTTTCCATACAGTTTTTTTGAGTTTGTTGAGTGATGTTGAAGGTGATGCTTTTTCCGTCCACAGATACCAGGACATCCTCCACTCCATCCATCTGAGCCGGAAGGGAAAGCTGGGCCTCAGGACCTGCCACGGCCACCAGGAGCTGCTCAAGTACCTGCGCAGCGACATCCTGGAGGTGGCCTCCAGACTCCAGAAAGGAGGCCTGGGATACCTGGATGACAACACAGACATTGAGGATGAGGTGAGGGCTTCTGTCTGGTTATATGACGTTGATATATTTGGACCATTGAATATAATGGGTAGTTGTACACACTTATCGTATGTTGTACGTCCTGGCACTTGAAAAATAGTACTTGGCATCGTGTTGCATCTTATCCTAGCTATCTTTGTTGTATACGGGGAATGGGTTAACCTAGCAATTGTTAGTGCTTGGCACTTGTTCTATGAACATCCTTACTGTACCGACAGCGATATATTGTTGTTTCTTTCTTCTGACAAATGTACATATTGTAAGTCGCTTTGGATTAAAGCGTCTGCTAAATGTAAATGTAGTTGACATTATACTGGTTACACAAGTGGATTCACTGTTGTTGACCTAGTTGTACCAAACATTATTTTGGTGGTATATCCCTGTCCTACTCCTGTGAGCTCATCCCTGCCTTCATGTCAATACAGGTTTCAAAGATGGAGAGCCTCAAGGACTTTGGCGAGTGCATCATCACCATCCAGGCGTGTGTGATAAAGAAGTTCCTGCAGGGCTTCATGGCTCCCAAGCAGAAGAAGAAGAAGAAGCAGGCTGGCGAGGAGAGCAGCAGCAGCAGCAGCAAAGCGGAGGAGGTGGATGAGGAGAAGAAGCTGGCGGAGGAGGCCAGGGTGAGGAAGGAGCCCCCTGGGGTTTGAAATGTAGCCAAAGCGGAGAGTCGTTAAGACGATCCTAGTGGAAACAGCTCATGTAAAACCGGGGGCCAAAACTAACGTCAGAGTTATGAATCATGTCGGAAAACTGAGTCCATTCTCTTGGAAACCCGTTTGGTTCACTGTTTTGGCTAACTGTAGACGGCGTTCCAGCTGTGTCACGATGATGTGTATCAACATGCTTTTTAGAGCTCAGACCTATTGGAGAAGTCAAATAAGATGCCAACTCTCCTCTTGATTATATCCCACGAAAGAAAGCTCAACATGGAGGAATGGTTCTAATTCAAACCACGTCGGTAACTAAAGGTACCCTACAAGCATGTCTTCATCAAGGGGCGTGTCTCGGCAGGTGGCCACCGCCGTGGAGAAGTGGAAGACCACCATCCGCGAGGCCCAGACCTTCTCCCGCATGCACGTCCTGCTGGGCATGTTGGACGCCTGCATCAAGTGGGACATGTCCGCTGAGAACGCCCGCTGCAAAGTCTGCCGCAGGAAAGGTAGGCGAGCGCTGACCGATGCCGTCCTCCATGCTACCGTCCTCCATGCTACCGTCCTCCATGCTACCTCACTATGCACGGCTCCGTCATTTGTGCCCAGGAATTCAAGCGTTTAGTGACTTCGATGGTGTTCAGTAAAAAGAAAAGGTTTTTTTTTTTTTCTAATCATTTATTAGACGACAGCTCTGAGAGAAGGTTTGCCAATACATGGCGTACGTGAACTATTTACACATTTTAACTTTTGTATGATGGCCGGCCTTTATTCAGTGAATGCTACACTAGTTCCTACCAGCAGGTGGCAGCGGAGCGCCGTCCCAAGAAGCAGGTTCTACTCTGAAAAAGCCACCCGAGCAAGCGTACTTTGTCCCGTTCACCTTTCGTCCAATGAAACCAGGGGCGAAGTGACTGCGCTTAAAAGGAGCCAGACGTGTTACTTCCTGTTGACTGGCTGCTTTCTGCTCCCCATCTAGGGCTCCCACAGCACCGCGCTGTGCTCCTGCTGATGGAGTTGAGCCCCAGACAGCATAGCAGACTGCACAGTGCAGAGCAGACTAGTAGTGTCAGGCAGGTCCACGTGCAGGCGTGCAGGCCCCCAGGTGAACAATGTAGTGATAAGTATCAAACATAAGGGCTCTTTTCTCCAGTGCGCGCAGGCACCTGGCAGAGGTTCTAGCTAGCATTCCCGAACACAGGACCCTAGACGTTACATCTGTGTGTATTGACTTCCTGTTCGTGACCACTGTCATTGCAGAAACAGGAGTGTGCAGGAATGTGGCGAAGCGATAGCTTGTGAATAGTTTCACTTTTCATGTCACAATCCGTATTCCATTGGCTCTCTAGAGCAATGGTATTTAGTGCAGCTGTGCAAAAAATGGAAGCGTTTATTAAGAATGTTTCATGGTGACTTGCCCTAGCTCTAGTGAATGGCTGCAGAAAAAAAGGGAGTTCCGTTTCTGTCCCGCCGTCTCACCACAAACCCCCCCCCCCCCACGTCCTGCAGGCGACGACGAGAAGCTCATCCTGTGCGACGAGTGCAACAAGGCCTTCCACCTGTTCTGCCTGCGGCCGGCGCTCTACCGCATCCCCGCTGGAGAGTGGCTCTGCCCGGCCTGCCAGCCCCTGGTGGCCCGCCGCTGCTCCAGAGGAAGGTAAACCCCACCATCTCCCCCCCCCCTCAGTGCCGTCACCTTCTGGTTCACGGTCACGAAGTGAGGGGCCATCACGTTAGGAAGTGAGGTGGCACCATGCCATGTCATGTTCATTTAGGCTGTGTAATGCTCTTTTGTAAGTTCTTGCATACTTACTGTCCTGCTAAGCCCCATGGGCGTCTGTAATTCAGGTTTTTAGTTTGGGGTTGTTTTTGCTCTTTTTATCCCTTTTTTTTTTTTGCTGTAATAATCCTAATGGTTTTTTGTAATCTCACTCCCTCTGTGTGACAGGAATTATAACGAAGACACTGGGGAGGAGGAGGATGATGAAGAAGAAGAAGAAGATGAAGAATCTGAGGAGGAAGACGATGACGATGAAGATGATAATGACTACAAGGCCATGGGCCACAGCTGTAAGTATCTGTGAGGAACGTGGTCGTTCTGTTTTATTAGAGACGGAGCCCTGTGTTAACAGCCTATTAAGGTCGGAAAGCACATGTTTTGCAGAATCCGGTACAATGAATGTACAACACGCATGATTCGCAGAGCACTTCAAACACATCTGAAAACATGTAGGTTTGGAAATACATGCACATATTGTCTTACAGCAAGATAGATTTTTCCGATGTGAGAGCCATGGTTCTAATTAAAGAACATTAAATGGTCCAACAGTCTAAGCCTGGAGATTGTGTGGTCGTATATATCGTATACCTTTTTGTTGAGCACCAACGGATGAGGCTAAACAGATTCCAGTGGGGGAAATGCTGCGGTTGTTTTTGGATTGGCAGGAATGCCGATGCGGCCCCCATCGCCCCCTGTCCTCCACTGATTCATTGTTGTGTGCAATTGCTCAGGCCAAGGCCATGCTTTGATGTCCCAGGCCTTCAGCCTGGCTTGACTGAGAGTATGTGGCAGGTCGGTCCTGTGTTGGTACAGACCCCCCCGGTCAAGGTGGTGATGCACCATTGTGTCCGGAGGACTGAGATTAAAGCTCCCTGACATGGTTGTCTCCTGCTCCTTCAACCATCCTGTAGTCACCATCCCAACCCCCCCACCCCCCCCTCGAATATACACAGTTAAATTGTCTATGCTCATCCATAGAACCCTCTCAGTAGACCCCAACTTCAGTCTCAAATGCAGACTTTTGGGCATTTGTCCAATGCTGGTTTATTTAGACCAATTAAGTTCTGCTTAAGTGTCCTAAATTCTTAAGATGTTCCAACTAAATAAGCATCACATAAAAATCGGATATTGGCGTTTGATAAGGCATGACACTTTTTCAAACTGTAAAGCATTTCATAACCAAACACCTGTTTAACTTTGCAGTGAGACCAAGGAAGAAAGTCAAGCAATCTTCGATGCGCTCGAAGACATCCAAGAGCAAGTCGAAGAAGCAGTCGCCCCCTAGTGGCCGGAGTAGCAGGCCGAAGTCTGGCCCCAACTTCCCAGCAGACATCGATGAACTGGTAAGAAACAAGCATACAGGCATAACTTAATTGGTGAGTCTGCTTCAGATTGATTATGTAATTTAGTCGCAGCATCTAACCCTAACTCCCAAGTCAATTGAAAGAAGCCCGTCTAAAAATCTTTTCACGCATTCTCAGATTCGATGAGCATATCTGAAATGCCACTATTGAAAATATGTTTTCAAAACCAAAATACGTTTAGACTACATTTCAGTTCCCACAGCCTACACCTTAACCCTGATTGGTATTCAATTGACATTTCAATTTGTAAACAAAATAAAATCATTTGCAATTCAGTTCATCTGCAATTGTGAAAGAAATGTCTAGTATAGGGCTGGGTCATTTTAATTATTTTATTGATATTATTTAATTTGCATTGTTACTTTCCCACTGTTTGTAAAATGGCTGAACCCCAAAACCAAAAAAGGTCTAGACTTCACATATTTGTTTTGCATTAACGAGCAAGTGTACCCGCTGTTCAGCTGGTCAGCTGGAAAAATTTGTTTTGTGCGGAGAGTTCTGGGAAGGAGGGCAATTTTGTGATGGACCATATGTTTTGGTCTCTAAAGTTTGTTTAGAGAAAAACTGGAAAAAAAGGTTTCAATCGAAAAATTGTCCGTTAGTTTGAAAAAAATCTAGATTATATTCTTAGGCTTGATCACCCAGCCCTAGTCTAGTATAGCTTTTTTTCTGGGGTATTCATACAATGTGTGAATCAGTAGCTCATCCTGTTTGTGCTTGCGTGTCTGTGTGTGCGTCTGTCTATCTGTCTGTATGTGTGCAGGTGCGTCTGAACTCCAGGTCAGGAGTGCGCAGGCAGGCACAGGAACTCGAGCGCTGTGAGGAGATCCTGCAGAAACTGATCAAGTTCCGCCACAGCTGGCCCTTCAGGTAAACACAGAAAATGGCTCCTTACGGACCTTTAATGGTGTTAATCTGCGCCTGTGGACGTTGTAGGTCCATTTGATGGTACATTATTTTGTTATTGATTGCTGTGAGGTTGATATTCTTCAGTGGATACAGTAGCCAGCTCCCAACTTCTAATCGAGAGTAGAGAATGGGAAGTTCTGGAAGAAAGCGATGCTCAAACCATTACGCTAGTGGACTGACAACGTTTTAGAGGCTGTTCCGTTAACGTGTACTTGACTCGGCTATCATCGCATCAGTAATGTTTGTCATACCCAGCATGTGTTCTTAACCACCGCACCGTTCCACCTCCAGGGAGCCTGTGTCGCTGGATGAGGCGGAGGACTACCTGGAGGTCATCTCCACCCCCATGGACTTCCAGACCATGCTGGGCAAGTTCTCCCAGGGCTCGTACCGCCACGCCCAGGACTTCCTGGAGGACCTGAAGCTGGTCTTCTCCAACGCGGAGGAGTACAACCAGAACAGCAGCCCCGTGCTGGCCTGCATGGCCAAGACGGAGCAGAGCTTCACGGAGCTGCTCCACAAGCTGCTGCCCGGCCTCAGCTACCTCCGACGCCGCTCGCGCAAACGCGTCAGCCGCGGGCCCGCCACCTCCGAGGAGGAGGAGGACGAGGAGGACGAGGAGGAGGAAGTGGAGGAGAAAAAGCGGAAGGGTTCGAAGAAGATGCAGAACGGCAAGTCGACCCGGTCCAGGAGAGACACGTCGGCGCAGGGGAGGAAGGCGAAGCCCAAGACGAAGAGCGGCGGCGGCGGCGGCAACCACGCAGAGGAGGAGAGCGGGAGTGACGAAGAGGAGGGGAGCAGCAGCAGGAGGAGGAGCAAGCGCTCGGCGGCCACCTCGTCCAAGCGGGATTACAAGGAACAGGAGAGCGATAGCGAGCGGGAGGCGCGGAGAACTCGGCGGCGGGGGGATCGGGGAGACGCTCGCGGGAGGAGCAGCGACGAGGAGCAGTCCAGCCAGCGGCATTCCAAGAGGCAGAAACGACGATGAAGACCATGGTGCTTCTTTGTTTTGTCCTTTTTTTTTTTTTTTTTTAATTTCTGCACCAGGTATGACAAATACTTGAGAACCTCCGACCTCCTCCTCCTCCTCCTCCTCCTCTCACAGCTAGACAAACAGGACTCGTCCCAAGTCAAGTCCCGTTGTTTGGGGAATTTTTTGTTTTTGTTTTTGTATTTTGGAAAAGCAAACATTCGAAGAAGAAGAAAAAAATATCTAAAACTGATTTATATTTGTAACATGTTTAATATTGGTGATTTTCTTTTCCTTTTTTTTTTTCTTTTCGAAACCAAAATAAATAATCATTTCAGGTGATGAGAATGACCCGCGAGCTCTTAAGACACTTGACATTTTCCAAATTCTGACCTCAGACCACGTCCTTTTGCTACCAAGTGTAATTTGGCCCGATTATAGGGTGGTAAATGATCCCCCAGAGGTAGAAAAAGATCAAAACTTGTGAACAGTTAACCTCTGATTTGTATTTACTGTCTGTGACCCTGTTGACACACCCTGTCTAGTCTATCAGTGTTCTATCTTTCCTCAGGCCAAACACAGAGTCCAGCCACAGGGGTTACATCATCAGGATTCATATCATTTTATTGTCGCGTTCCTCCCGATTCTTTCTTCAAAGTCTGTTCTCAGTGATTAATAGTACTTTATTTGAGACTTTGACGTCTGTACGGTAACTTTAGTTTAGTTTTTTTTTTAATTCACTTCTGATAACTGCATCCAGTCCATCGGGGAGCTCATCTTAAAGTTGTCTTTGTTGAACCATTTCCAACATCCAAAATCGTGTGTACATACTGACTGCAGACAGTCATATTTATATACAACTTTTTCAGACATGCAGCTTCTGGTTGACACGGGCCAGGGATAGTGTTGTAAAGTTAGTGTAAGGGGGGTTGGGGCTTGAGAAAGCTTTTAAACTGTTATTTCAGGCTTTAGCTGACTGGTATTGAAGGATTTAAAGGAATCGGTACCACTGCAAACTGAAGAATTCCCTTGTAAAAGGTATACCAAATATGCAAACCTTTTGTGAAACAAAATTCTTTATCCAAATTACAAAAATATATGCATTTAGAAACGGACAGCCATTTAAAACTGGTTAAGTATTTTCCTCTTGGATTTTGTATAATTAATATACGTAATCAGTTCGTCTTAACCCTTTTATACAAGATTGCCAAGCACTGGTGCATTTGACTTTCCTTTGTCACAACTACATCTCCCAGTGGGATTTCTGTGAAAGTTGTAACTATCTTCAAACAACTCAAATGGAATAATGAAAAGCCAATACTTTGGATACTTCTCTTATCACACATGTTGGTACACAAGGTGGCGCTGTAGCACATTGTTCTGAGGTCTCTACTGGCTGGCCAAGTGCAACACCTGGTTTCTCTGGCGCTGTGGCAGAAAGTGAGATCTTACAAGGTGCTGGGAAGTCTTGGCTCTCAACTTGTCTTGTCTTGCGTTGGCATACTGGACAGAGTGCTGTTATATTCTGAGAATAAATTTGACCGTAACATGGCAGCAACTTATTTCTAAAGTTTGGTATTACGTGGCGGGGGCCATGCGTATTTATGCAGAGGTTTAAAGTTGCTTTCCCCCTGAGCGTACTGTGATGTGGCGTTTTGTTGTAGCCGTTGTCATCAAACCTTCTTTCCTTCATTTCATTTATTTTATTTGGCTTAAGTTTTTCTCAAGAGCATTTAATTTCACTGTGCTTTTTTCCGTACAAGTTACCATTATAGTCCATAATAGATAAGAATCACTGTTGGAAATCTGAATTTATTTTCTGAAAACATGCAAAAGCGACTGCCCTCAATTGAAGACCGAACTTGTTGTAAATGCTTTCTTTTTTTTCTCTGGACTACAAGTCTTTTACACTTCCTTTTTTTTTATATATATATTTATAGTCTCTAAAAACTAGGGTCAGGTGGTTTGGGCAGGCTCGGGGATGTTGACGTGTAAAGAATTTACAATAAAGGCTGTGGATGACGAGCATGATGCTTCATTGTGGTGGACGTGAGCGAGTGTTCGTATAGGCCAGATGTCACTGCCAACTCAAGTTTGTGATCATTTACAAGATATGGTTGGCAACAGATTCCAGACTGATGTCTTCGTTTTGTAATAAAATGTGTTATCGTTTTCTTTGGAGTGGGCTCTTATTACAGATAAATTAAAAGAAAACTGTTACATTGACTATAAATCTGCATTGAGGCATCCAAACATGTTTCTAATTGCAGATAAGGTATCCCGTTTATACTTTAATGCTACATGGTTGTCATTTTCCCAGTACACTGTCAAAAATAACTGATTTACGGCAAGTAGTTTATTATCTGAATCTGAACTCCCATGTGCCAAAATAAACACTGTCCATGTTTTTGCCGAATTTTGTGGATTAACGCAAAATACCTCTATGGTTAAAGTTTGTATATGTTTAGGTCAGGTCTATTCTCTGCTTAGCTGCCCTCAGCTTGTTAGGATCGCTGCACAATGACCGTTGATTATAACACCAAACACTCGCCACCAATTTGTCATATCTTTGCTACCATTCCTTCAGTGGCCTGCAGTCAAATACACAAACGATTTTGTGATTTTAATCACACAATGTCTTCCAGACACACAATGTAACACACTTAGAGTATTGCGACCCAATCGTGGGATGGCCTGTCCTTTACTGCTATCCGTGCTGAGTTGGTTACTTGTTTAAAACGTCTTAAAGGGTATTTATATAGCAGTCTTGTGACTTATATAATATAGTACCCTTATTTTGCCCTTGCATTTGGCCATTGCATTTGTAAACTTTGAAAGGATAGTATCCTATCATGTTCATGATCATTTTATACAATGCTATTTTCAAATGATGCATATATTGATTGTATTATATGAGTACTTTATATTTGTATTGTTATATAAACAAAAGGTAGTGCCATTCTACTTAGCTTTGCAGGGCGGGACGGCAGGACTAAGGCAGAGGGACTGTGGAAACGTATTAGGTGTGGAGAGCAGACGAGGCCTCTGTTATGAGCTAGAGGCCACAGGTGGAGCGGCGATGATGGACCAGTGTGAAGTTCACATGCTAAAGGGCTGTGGATGCCTACTAGGATACTCCTCTGCATGGACGTCAATTAATCCATGGGTATCTTTCCCTGAGCTCATTTTTAATTGCCAAAGTAAACACTCCCCAGTAAACCATCTTTCTAAGGTGTTGCTTATTGATTTGACAAAGAGACACATTTATGGCACGGGAAACTGGAATATTGACCATCTATCTGTCTGTAGGGAGAGGGGGGACTTACAAAGAAAGCTCCTTTCCAAGATTTCAGAAGCAGCCGATTTCTGATTGGGCCGTTCCAGAAAAAGAATGGATACTTTGGGATGAAAAAGGACAACAAACAATTATCTTTGCAAAAAAAAAAGAAGCAATATTAGTTTGCGGACTGGTTGGCATGTGCAGTATTGGCCTAGCAGACTGACTCCCCAGGTTGCTATTTGTGTTGGACTCTGTTGTCCACTGACTAATGACGAAAGAATGAACCACCTCAAATAGTTGCGATGACCAGCACTACAGTTGCCTGCATTGAAGAAAACAACGACAACCAATGCCCAAAAAACGAATAGGCCTTAACTTCAAACTGGCAGAAAGAAATCACGTTAGTGGGGTTTTTTTATACAGTGTTCAACTACTACTTAGGAAAGGGAGAGCCGGCTCCATCACACTGAGCATGTGCTCATAAAGTATACCTACAAGCGCATGCATTCCTCCCTGTCAGCATCCTACGCATTGCATCGTGCTGGAGATGAAGTAATTACACTGTTGCAGCCAACGCTACCAGAGTGTGAATGCTGTTTCTCGCGCGGCCAGTTGCCTCTGTAAAAGCTCGATACCTTAGAAAGATTAGAATCTTGTTGGTTTGTTGTTGCAGCACGCTGGCTTTTTTTTGAATGAGCTTAAAGCGTGGCAGTGCGCCATTGTTGTGTCTAGACACTGAACTCTTATTGAGGCCCCTGTTCTCTAGCCTCAGTGTTTGATTTTAATTAGTTTTACAGCACAATCTCAGGGAGGATTCTTGCATACCCTGAAGTATCTGTTCAGTTCAACCGCCCTGGGGCCGTTCCTTCATCACCTACCAGAGGCAGGCCCAGTGCTATGGCGAAATGCATATCAGTGTGTGTTTAAAATTGATACCAATATTCCTATGGTTGTTATGAATGTACAAATACCATGGTATACCATGTTTTAACGCATGCAAACACACACACACACACACACACATACACACACACAACCAATCACAAGCACACTCACACACACACACATGTATACACACAATATATAATAATAATAATAATAATCAACTGGACCCATACCTTTTTAAGAAAAACAAAATTTTCCCTATCACTAACTGTTAAACGATAGATGTTAAATGTTTTGCACCCTTAAAACCCTCCATGGCAAACACTACCCACACACAAGTAACCTTTGAACCTTCCATCGATACATTTGGGGGATACGCAGGTAGGACTGTTCAGCAAATTTTGACCGATACCGTTTACGGGCCCAACCCTGTGGGTTAGGCCAATATCAACGGGCAAACACATGTTTACAGCTCTCAGTCTTTGCTGAATATTCCCAGCACATCCGGATAAAGACAAAATGTATTGTTGCATTTAATGAAGGGGATGGGTTAATATTGCTTCTTCTACATAAGCCTGCAACCAAGAAAGAACAGAGCCTCTTTGAAATTGGGAAACAGACAAGCCTTAAAGCAAGGACATCCTTTGTTTCGACATACTGCAGATCCAGTTTTGTTACATAATGAAGCCATTGTGGCATTGTGAAGTTATTGGTTCAGCTTTCTATTATACAGGATAACATGAGAACCAAAGGGTTATGATTAAAAAGTCGAAAATATAAGTCATAGTCTCGATATATGTTTCTAATTTGTCCTGCTCGGTCACAAGACCTGGAGATGGACATTATGATCTGTGTGCGAGTGTGTGTGTGTGTGTGTGTGTGTGTGTGTGTGTGTGTGTGTGTGTGTGTGTGTGTGTGTGTGTGGAGTGAATCCTGAACTCAACATACAATAGAGGTGAAGAAGTCTGAAGTTATGTGCTGGCACACTTTTGATTGAGCTCAGCCGGAAGACACTTTGGCAGAGGAAAAGGAAAATGAGGACAGGGAAACTACTAACAAAAAAAAGAAGAAGAAGAAGAAGAAGAAGAAGAAGAAGAAGAAGCGAAGAAGAGGAAAAAAAAGGCCCACGACAGTCTGCCAGAGAAAGAGAGACAGTGACATAATCATTTCACAGAGCATGAAGGTGACCTGAAAATCAAGTTCAAAAACACACTCATATGACCACATCGCGACATGCCCCACATTTCTACCCTCACCCCGCCCCCCCCTCCTGGCAGCCAGTTCAAAAATGAATGATTATTAATACATTATTCACAGAACTGAGCTTACAGCCCCACTCTTCTCCCCCCATTTCCTCCACTGAAGCGCACCCTATCCTTTGATGATATAAGCAAAGTTAAAGGAGGGGTGGGGGGGGGGGGGTTGCATACATAGACACGAGGTTCTCTCTTGGGGAGACAGAGTGCTCTACCCCTGAGAGGATCCCAGAATCCTTTTGAAACAAAGTTGGGATCTCTCACGAGGATCAGACTGCATTTGCATATCAGTGATGTTGTACCCTGCTGTCTCATTTTGGCAGGTAGACACACGATAAAGGCTAGGCCTGGATGTCCTACTTGGCCTACCATCCGGCTGCAAGTCGAGGCTCCTTAAGCTCGGCTCGTGTCCTCAAATGAAATGATCTGCAAGCCTGATAGTGTCTAATAGTGTGTGTCATAGTGATATTTTGAATACTTTCGATTTTATTTTTATTTGTGTGTGATACATAGGCGTTCCTCCAGCCTTTACAGCTAGGTCAAGGGTAGTGTTAGCCATGGGAACCAGACTAATCTGCAAGCTCCCGTTTTATTTGCTCTGGTATATGCGTCAGGCACCCCTCCTTTTCTGACAGATTTCCAACAGACCTGACCTGGGTCGGACCAATCACATCCGTTTAACTAATATGGGGCGGGTTTGTTTACGATGAGCGCCGTTGAGGCCTTTTTTTTTACAAACAAACAAGATGGCTGCCGCTGATGTGTCACACTATTCATTGCTCTGATTGGTTGTAAATCTATCGAAGTGCATCCGAGGCATTTTGGTCTGCGCCCGTTGATAACGCTCCTTGAAATCGAAAATGAACAGAGAGGTTCCAGAGTAATACGGATTTGTGAATTGGTCTAGCGATGTCATGCTAGGGTGCCGTAGTTTATATCATGGAAACAAGCGAACGTTATGATATTAAGTCCATATTCTCGGTGATTAAGTTAAACATGTACGTTTATTGGTTGTAGCAGTAAAGTAGTGAAATAATCTCTTCTCTCATCAACGATTATGAACCTATTGTGTGTGATATGGTTTGAGCGTATATCTACTGATAGAAGGATTTAAAATGGGGTTCAACATGGGGGGGGGGGTTGAAGCCCACTGCCCAGGTCTATAGCCTTTAAGGGCTAAATTCTGATAATGCACTTCACTCTAATGCTCTCTATGTCAGGCGGAAATTAAACCATCCATTTATGCTGCATTCTAGCTTTACTCCCTTTGATCCAGTAGCATCCACAGTGATTACTTCTTATTGATTCAATCTCACAGGGTTTACATGCTCTTGGTTTACATGCTCTTATAGCCCTTGCAGTTTTGGAGTTAAACTGTTCACTTTGGCCATGTTATTTTCGGCAAACACCTGAGTCAGGGGCCTAGAGATGAAGCCAGGGTTTAAATGTGGTGTAAAGACCTATGTGCGCATGTGTGCATAAGTGTGTGTGTGTATTTGCCTGCCTGTGTTTTGCATGCCTGTGTGTGTGGTGGTGTGCGCGCGCGCGTGTGTCTTTGTGGGTGTGAGTGTGCGTGCATGTCTACTTGTGTGTGTGTGTTAGTGTGAAGGCATATCTGCATGTCTGTGTGTGTGTGTGTGTGTGTGTGTGTGTGTGTGTGTTTAATGGGAAGCAGTCACAGGGGCTGCTGACGGCTTCATAAAGGAGCCTCTGAATGGCTTGGCAGGGGTAAATTCATAGCAGATGTGAGGGAAAGAATATCCGCCCAGGTTGAGTGGCCCTTCAGTGTGACGCGACAGGACTCCAATCCTGGGGAGGCAGCAGACTGCAGACGGGAGGCAAGAGAGAAAGAGAGAGAGAGACATAGATAGAGTGACATCGAAAGAGAGAGGGAGAGAGAGAGAGAGAGAGAGAGAGAGAGACATAGAGAGAGAGACATAGAGAGAGAGACATAGAGAGAGAGAGAGACATAGAGAGAGAGCCAGAGAGGGTGAAAGAACAAGACAGGATGAGAGAGGTAGGGGGGGGGGGGCGGAGAGAGAGAGAGAGAAACAGACCTAAGGATCATTTCATTCAGTCAGACTTTGCCTTCATAGGAGCAGCACTTTTTTTTCTTCCAAAGTCACCCTGGCGTCTAAATAAAAAATAATGCCCCATTTAATACAATTATTTTAAATTACACAATCTTTGCCACTTTTTGTAATGCACCTTTTTCCATGGCAGTGTATAACTAACAGTTGCTCTCAAGCATGGACCACAGAGCAAGAGAGAGAGAGAGAGAGAGAGAGAGAGAGAGAGAGAGAGAAAGAGAAAGAGACAGAGCGAGAGGGAGCGAGAGAGAGAGCGAGAAAGAGAAAGAGACAAAGAGAGAGGGAGCGAGATGGCCCCAGCAGATTGGAACATGGCCCCCGGGTTCTCATCCGGACCCAGGGAGTCTGGAGCACTCACCAGGCCAGGCTTTATGCCACCTTTCCTGGCTCGGGCTGACGCCAGAGCTGAGGGGGGTGGGTAGGGGT
>JAOPJO010000054.1:10965096-10975759 GCA_027123675.1 Molva macrophthalma | reverse complement strand
ATATATAGTGTGTGTCTCTAGACAGTCCATTTCATTTATGAATAGCTACCAAGTATTCTTTTGGATATTTGTCATTAAGTATTTCTATTTTGTATTTTATTATTTTACATTCCTTAGCTGGTGGTCGCTGCAATCCACAGGTAAATCATGATCCAAATCATATTTTATAAACTGTGCCCTTAATGTTTGTTTGTGGGTGTTTACAGGCAAGAAAGAAAAAGTGAACATTCAATATATTACCAAGGTGTTATTAATAAGCGAATTTATTTATTTATTTCAAGACCTTTGCATATTTATACATATTAAACACACAAAAGTCGCATTGTTAATCTCAATGTTGCCTATAATATAAATTAAATCCATACCAAGTGCTTCTTACTGAACGATGAATATGCAAGTATGTAATCAAAAGACATAAACCAACAGTAAAATGTAATTTTTCATAAAAGTTAAATGATGAGGAACACATCAGTGATTTCCTATTGTAACATCTGCTTTTATACTCCAATTCCTCTGATCAGATTAAATTAGAGCTGAATCACACAAGGCAATAATCACAATATAATTGTATTTATCAGCCACATTCTAGAGAATGTCTCCAAAAATAAAACGTCTCAAGATTAGTTTTACAATAATGCCATTCATCTGGCAGGATTCCTCCATATGCAAATGATAAAATAAGGTTTATTTTAGAAGTCTACAAAATATAAAAAATGATCTCTTAAAACATGTGTTTGAAATGGATACACCCTTTCTATTTGTGATTTCCATTGACATTGGCCATTTAAAACCAGTGTTTTATTGAGGCATTTATTTGTATTTTCAATCAAGAGAAAGAATGGATGAAGGAAAACCTTACGATGTCAGTTGAACTAGTTGCAATCAAATCATAGATTAAGTAGTTTTGCATGTGCTCCTGAACAGTCAACTTCCCTCTTGCTCAAAACAACTATTGGCCCTCAAAAACAGGCTCCTGTTTGCAAACCCACTGCTCCGTCTTGCAGATAGAAATCCCTTTCTTTACAGATTCTTGTTTCCACAACAGATGAGGGTGCTTCTCATGAAGAGTTTTTGGCCTTTTCAAAAGTCCCCTGCTATTGTCTCTCTCATGCGCTTGCATTTTGGAAGAGAGATGAAGAGAATCTTGTATATCCATTCTCTTTTTAGACATTTTATGTTTCACCTTTGTGGGTAACTCAGGAAAAACGCTGTCACTGTTAGAAGATGAAAGCAGATCTTTTGTTTTGGAATGCGGTTCTTGGAAGGATTTTGGCGCAATAGACGGGAAGCCAGCTTTTCCTTCCATCTTGGGTGCAATGTTTCCTGTAGATGTACCCGTTCCTTCCTCATTACACATGAGGTGAGTTACCTCTTCGTCATCTTCTTCAGATTTAATGGTATGTTGTTGGCTGTCTTCAGCCAGTTGTGTTGCATGTTTAGAGTGCGGTGGACACTTGTCATATTTATACCCTTTCCCGTTTCCCACCTCCTGGTGTTTTCTCTCATGGCTTCTCTTTGTGGCAAGGTAGAGAAAGCGCTGGGGACAAAATGAGCAGTGGTACTTCTTCTCAGTGCTGGATCTCTGTGGTGTGTTATCGAAGCAAGAGCCACTTTCCATGCAGTTGTTGCAGACATAATCTCCACCGGCAGGCACCTCCCCAGGTGGACCCTGTTCGCCACATGTTCGGCAGAAACACGGATGGGAACCAATGACGTGGGCTCTCAAGCCGGACTCTGTGATGAAGGAGCTGTCACAGATGTCACATTTGTAGGAGGCTCTTGGCGAACGGTTCCTGATGTTGCATTTTGTGTCTATGCTATTGGCTGAGGTACTATTGTCTGTTCCCATGCTTCTCCTCTCTGGGTAGCCCTCTTTGGCTGGAGCTCTGGTTACTGAAGTTGGAGGTAAAAAATACTGTTTATCTTTTCTGTGTTTGAATCTCATCTTCTTCTTCTTCTTTTTGGCTTTATATGAATAGTAGGGACGCCAGGATTTGTCAGTGGCTTCATGGTCATTGGGATCTTCGTATGTCTCCACCTCTTTTATAGCCGAGATTCCCATTTGATTGTGAAGCCTGACATTACCAGAGCTATCCTCAGTTGAAAACCACTCACCTGGGGCCTCCAGGTGAGCCCTTTGTCTGCTTTTCTTCCTCTTCCTGGGGAACAGATTTGAACCCTTAATTTTACGCCTGATGATGGCCTCATTGCCTATTTTGACTGTAATCTGACAAAGTGGCAGAGCATCCCCATCCACAGATGGACCTGGACAAACAGGCTTAGCGAGGTATGTTTCCGTTTTTCTGCTACCTACTGCTTTACCCTGCTTCAAACCGTCGGTTCCTGAGAGAAGTAATTCCTTTGTCATGGCTTCCACTCTTTTTGCTGCGGCTGATAGTTCACCAAGCTTGTTAACCGTTTTCAATGTTTTTGTCAAGAACGGTATAGTACGACTGAAGTGGTCCATGTTCATTATCGTGTCTGTGTTTTCACCACAGCTCACTGCAGTGGTTTCTGTCTGCAAATCACTGTCAATATCTTGCTCTAACGGCTGTTTAAAATTGATGTGAGGCGTCACAGGGGCAACCGTTTTTGTTGTTGCCATGAATGTCATTGGCATATTGAATGAACCAGGCTCAGGATTGCTGTTTTCTTCCATTGGAGTGATGAGAGAGTTGTTGCTTTCAACACTGTCTCCATATGTCTCACTGTAGGTCTTGTATCGCTTTTTTCGAAACTTCATTGGAAGAAGCCTGTACAGTTTGATAGGATAAACACTTGCTTTGAATCCGCCATTGGCAGATTTTTTCTTCACAGCTAGTCTCGGGTCAATGCCATGAAAGGCCTTTTGATGGTTTTTTAAAATATAGTAAGTCATGAATGTTTCGAGGCAGAAAATGCATTGGTATCGACGTTCACCTGTATGCCAGATTTCATGCTTGGTACGGTACTCTGCCAGGGCAAAAACTTTATTACAGTAATGACAAGGGTAGGCCCTCTGCCAAGAATGTACGTTCTCATGCCGTTTCAGACTGGATAAGGTGATATAAACCCGTTTACACACACTGCAATTGTAAACCCTCTGACTGCCACCTGTTTTTTCTACCCTCGCCATGCCCTGCCGGGCTTCTGATTGGTCGTTTTGATCTGGCTCTGGAATGCAAGGGCTGAGAAGGTCATCAAGAGGTACCTCTTCTGCTTGCTTATCCATGGTTGCTACATTGTCTGAATGAATGTCCATTACTAAGGTGTCAACGGGATCTGTTTCAGGAGGGTCTCGTATGGCCTTAGGACAGCCATGCTCGTGGTTGCGCAACCGCTTGAGGTGCATGAACTTCCTGTCGCAGAATTTGCAAAACAGATGACTGACAAAACGTCTTTTATGTACTTCCATATGGAGGGTGAGAAGAGCATTATTGGTGAATATCTCCGGACAGTATTCACATCCATAGATTGATATGCTGTCTTCTACATGAGGGGAGAGAGTGGGCGGCTCAAACTCCATCTGAACATTATCCGTGGTTACTACATCCTCTGTGTTCTTCTCTGGTTCAGGTTCTGCGTGAAGTGGTGGGGGTGCAATGACTACAGATGTCATGTAGGAGATAGGACTGTCTGCTACTGGGCAATTAGCATCTGGAATATCTGTGGATTGTTGTGAATCTTCGGTAGAGGTCGTATTTCTATCTAATGTGCCTCTCAACCTATGGCGTTTTTTCAGTGGGCCTATATTCTGGATGGCCAGTTGCTTTGTCTGTAGCTGTGACGGCTTTGGTCCCTTTTTACAGTCTTTCTGGTTGCTGTCTTTTTGCTCCTCAGTCTGGCTCACTGCATATGAGTGTTCAGACAGGGCATGTGGTGGCTCATTTGTTGCAGTGAGACAAGAGATGATGGGGCAACTAGCTGGGACTTGCCCCACGTCTGGTGACTTCCTCTCCCCATCAGTTGGAACCAGTGGGGTGAAGGGGTTGTTTCCTGGTCCTACTTCAGTGATAGAGAAAGCATTGGTGATCCGTGGCCCTGTCGTTGTGTTTATATCCACAGGCCTTGGCGGCTCCTTCTTGGTGTTCTTTGGCACTGGGCCCTGGCTGGGATCTATATTCATAACACCTTTGACCTGCATCATCTTGGAAACGGTAGAGCTTTGTCTATCCTGTTCTGAGAGCCTCTCTAAGAAAGGAATTCCTAGTCTTTTCCCAGCTGCCACTAGGCCCCTTGTTTCGTCCACACCAGCTGACGCCACTTTAGAAGAGTAGATGAAGTTGAGGATACTGGCAAACACTTCAGACTTCAGGTCCACTATCTCCAGCACCTGGCTGGAGCTCCAGGTTTGGGAGGCCATCAAGGCGTTCCTGAAGTAGCCACTGCAGGCCGCTAGGATGTTCCTGTGGGCTCTGAACTTTACATCCTCCACAACGATGGTCACGTCGCAAAAGAGGCCTTCAGAGCGCTGGTCATTGAGTTTGCTCAGTACAGCATGGGGGTGAGTGCTGTCCATCAGGTCTTGAGTGTAGGGGGACACTACAGTCATCTGTGAAGAGATCAAAAGTAGTGTTCAAACAAATCCAACCAAAACCATCTAAATTAATGATAACATGTTTTTTTATCTAATTGTATTTTGTTATTTACTATTATACATTTTTAAAGTTAAATGTATAGCTGGTCTAGTGTCATGCCCTCTAGTGTGCTTATTGTGTTGTGGTTTAGTTTGTGGTAAATGTTCTGTATGAACAAAGTTTAATGGGATGTATTTTTCATAAGAAGCTGTTGAACCTTTCAATTGAAGTGAATGTGTTATTTACAATGGAAGGCAGTTAAGCTACTCTAGTTTTTGTACACTAGATGGCAGTAATGTCCTAAATACCGAGAAAATGTCTGCCATGCTTGGTGAACGTGGATAAGTTATGCCCTTTTGTTATTGTGTTATAGTCAGCCCTTCCTGTGGTAATACACAGGAGGATAACATTCCTTTGTTATTGTTATTATTACCTATATATGTTCCGCTAAGATACTTATTTGTTGGTATAATAGGATGTGTTGGCACATGATTAATCCATAGTCCCTCTTGTAACAAGATATGTCTTAGGTTACAGTCACTGAAAGGAAATAAAAGAACAACATATTAAACACTGATGATGAACCCTCCTTGACAGTTGACCTGCACCTGGTCTGCGTGGGAGCTAAAACATGCTGAAACATCTTCATCTTGGGATGGTTTCATCACTATTTTTCTTGTTTCTTTAGGTTGCTTCATGGTTTCCCATTGAACACATCACGGAAACCAACAGGCAGCCAACTGCATGCAGCCAATTTTGCATATTAGACAGCGGATAGACATTGGTGAGTCATCCGTTTCCGTTTTACCTTTGATCCTTCTTTCGTTCATTACTGGTACGCAGCAAAAGGGACACATTGATTGTCCCACCAACATATCTTTATCCGATCATCAGTACATTTCTCTGACCTTTACCTAACAGGATGGTTGATGGTAAATTCTGAGCCAAAGTGCCTGTAGTTTGACATGGGTGTTGCAGCAGGTTCAAATTGAGTCATGTCAGATTCGGTGTGCGATGAGTCAATACTTGAGTGAATCATCGAACATGCCTCACAAAAGAGGCATGTTGAAGCAAGAAAGTTCTTTCTTGTGGTGAAGTAATTAAGTTTAAAATAGATTGTCTCTCTGCATTTGATTTCCGCTATTTTGATTAATTAGAGCACCCATTTTATATTATATTGATCCACTGGATCACTCATTTCCTTTTGGATTTCACAGTGTTTATGATCTCAGAGTTGGTTAGGTGCCCAACCTGGTGGAATAGCATTATATAGGGAGACACCTTTGATATATTGACTGAATTATTGAGATTAAATCAAATAAAAACATTACTCATAATCCTCTGCTTTGGTTTGTCTGCTTGATAATTAGAGTACAAGATAGAATGAATTAATCTGACATTATAAATTTGGTTCTGCCAAAAAAGTCCCAAAACATTTCTAAAGATTTTTTGAATAGATGGATACCTCAATAGTTAAAAAAAATCGATATTGAATGCCATCCAAATTTGGATGTTTAACATATTTTGTTTCTAAATTATTTGTTTTTTTGTATATTATTAGTTTGCGCAGGTACCCTGAGAACAACATGGCCGTCAGTATTTACAGCCTCCAATGACTAAAACCACAACCAGCCTCCAACCTCCCCCTCACACAGGCCTCCGTTGTCATAGCAACATGCTATGGCGCAGCACTTATTCGGATTTAACCCAGACGGAAAGTGAATGCATTAGCTATCCTCCTGTTTCATCCCCTCTCTCTCTCGCCCTCTCCCTATTCTCTCTCTGTCTCTCTCTCTCGTTTTGCTTTTTTATTTTTTTTTACTAGTCAAGCTGACCTGTCTAAGAACCTGCATCATAACAGTAGTTTGTTTCTGGTTCCTGTTTGGATAGTTATTTGAAATGCCTGTTTATATCTGTTCCTTTGTCTGCATGCTGTCCAAATGCAACCCTGTGGACTTAGTATTTCCGTTAACAACCCGCATTACGCTTTGGTCCTTTTTGCTGAATTCTCCGGTTTTATTTTAGTATTTTCACCTTGATGTGTCCTTTGCGACAGTTTTCCGTTTATCAAATTTGTCCCAATCATCTGGTTACCAACCACAAAGCGGAAAATTTGAAATTTGTCATGAGCGGACATCTTTTGCCACACCCAAGCATATACTTTTTCTTAAAAATATATTTGGATATATTATATTTAAAATAATTTTCTCTGATCTGGTTACAATGAGAGAAAAATGTGACGAAGAAGATTTTTAAATATAACTACAAAGCGTATTGTCATACAAAACAGTATATACATATAGTGAAAACATGCAAAACATACCTTTTTAAATCTGAGAATACGATGCAGGAAACACAGGAAAAAGAAAACATCAAACAATATCCCTTTTTCACAGCTTTACATGCACTCTACGCTACATTGCAACCAGTTTCGCGTATCAAGGCAAAATAAGTTATTTCTTTCTGTGATGGTCGCTGAACAGTGGTGCTGTCAAAAGCTGAGCTATTTGACGTCCTTCTTCCTCTCCCTCCCTCTCTCTGTGCAGATGACTCCGGCACGAATGAGTCCTTCGCCTCAAACCCTATGCACCCTGGGTCCTGGGCTAGTTCTACAACTGTCCACTTCCGAGCACCCGCTGCCTACTTCTCAGTCAAGGTGTGATCATACAGCCGCACAGCTGCAAAGAGAACCAGGGCGCTGCATGCGTGCTATCTGGGCAATGGAAGCCTTCTGCAACACAACCACGTCACCTAAAACCGCAACTTTTATTAAGGATGGTAGAGGTAGGCTGTAGTGCGATTGCGGGGAGCTATGGGTGCTACAAAACACACCAGCGCTGCAAGAGGTAGAAAGAGGGGTGTGCTGCAAGGCTGGCAGCGATATTCGCCAAGGACTCCTCTGCTGAGCCGTTCCTACACCGCTCACACCTTCTGCGCTCGGACGCATCTCGACACAGACGTCTCTCCGTGCTGATCAAGGGCGATAGTGCTGTGATGTGGCTCGCAATAATCTCCAGATCACAGATAAACAACCTGTGCATTGGCTGCATTACGCCACACCATCTGTTTCCTGCCTATGCACAGAGGGCAGAGTCTCTTTGTCTGTGCGGCTGCATCTCGCAGTCAAACCATCACCGCGATGCTTACATATTTATGCACAGCACATGCATGCACATGGGGAAAAGATCATGCTGTATTATATATCTTTAATGGAATCAGGATTGCAAAAATCTCTCTCGACCAATTGCAGTTTTAGCTGAATGTGTGGGTAAATGAAATGCGTTGTGCCATTACCAGCAGAAGCTGTAGCTTTAACCAATGGTGAGGAGGCTGATTGATGCAAAAGCAGTAGATGCGTCACACTGCAGACGAGGGGGAGGGGAAAAAGGCTGAACCAGACATGGCACTGCAAGCCTCCAACTACAATTCCCATAGTACAGCAGCTCTTTTACATCCATGGATGTACTTGGAAGAATACACAACAAAGGTTGTTGCTTGAACAACAATCTACAACAATCTACGTCCACTTCTTTTTGGCAAGGAAATGTGTCAAACTTACCTGCCAGGTCCCTCTGTTAATGTGTATTTCCATTATTAGCGATAGGTTTGTGATTAGAGTGTGTATCATAAAAGCCACACAGATTTTTATGTTCGTGTCTGTTAGCCCTATTTCATCCTGGTCACCTGAGTTTTCTCAAGGGTGTGCACGGGTACCAGCCGGTGCACTTTCCTTGGTAAAAGCTTTCCTGCCAGTGTATCGAACAACAAAGACATACCAACGCAGCAACACAGTAAAGCCCCCAACCCTTTAGCCTACTGATCATATGGTAATAGGCTACTCCCTCAGGTTTTTATTAACAAAGCCTGGTCCAGACCGCTGTGTATCCCATGACTGTGCTGAATGTATTCCTGTTCTAGATTAGAAAATTCATTAGGGTTATCCTCAGTTTGGCATATTGTGCATGATGCTTTCTTTTATGTGCATACATGTAATTAGTTGGGATCAGTTATTAGGATATTAATGTTTGTTACAGGGCACACACAAAACACACAAAACATAATCTATGTTATAATATTGTTGTCTTGACACAAGCAGATCTGATCCTCATAGAATGAAGGTCCACAATACAAGCCTGCACAGGTCTCATCCTAATTTTCAAGACATGAGCAAACCCATATCACATTAAACTCTCAAACCTCATCCCATGTAGCCCTTGAGTTACAGAGAGCACTCATGCACTTGTTAGCCTACCAAAATCCTGCTCACAGATCCTCTTGCTGGCCCTGTCGCTGTGAACGAGCGCCCTGATGCTTTGGGGAGAGTTGAGCGAAGGGAAGAACAACTACCAAATATAGTCCTTAGTTCCGTTGGCCTTGTTTGGGAGCTCTTCCCCACCTGCCTCTTCACTGTTGTCATCCGGTAACAGTCCGTGGTCTGAGACTTCTCTGTCTTCTTCCTGTTGTTCTACTGCCTTCTGGAGGTCACTGACACTGCTGCGTCACACTTGCTGCGTCACTGACCCACAAAGAGGAGGGTGGATGAGGCTAAGGTGGGGAGGAGTGTTGAAGGGGTGGAAAGCAAGCAGGATAAGCAGAAAAGAGCAGGATTTGCTCAAAACAAACAAGCTAGTAACTCTGCTCCGGTCTGGGGCTTAGACTCTGTGGTATTCAGGAAGTAGGTCCGTGAGGCAGATATTTCATTATGTAATGAATATTTCCTCTCAGACTCAACAGAGCTGAAAAAGGTTGGTGTTCAGTGTCTGAGGCTAATTATAGGCCTTAGTCTCGCTCAGGTCTGTGTGCTGTCATGGTAGCGCCTCAGATGTTAGAACACCTAGTTCTTCACATTGTTTTACCATCCATAATTTCATTTTTGTAGCATTTTAAAACAACAAACTAATTTATTTAAAATATGCTGAATGCAAAGCAACAAAAGATTTGTATTAAGTTTTTGAATTGTACTTTTACTTATTGATGTGCAAGGTTTGGGGTTGTACCCATTAGAAAATTGTGCCTTGTACCTTTTATCTTAACTGTCCGTCTTGTATTAATTTCAGATACAGTAGAACCGGTCTGGAATCATGTCCTCAGGTCTGTTTTGGTGCACATTTGAAATAAAGAGTGTTGTGCTCTTAAGGTCTATGATGACAAGAATTACATCACTTGCTTTGCACTTTGCACACGTCACCCAAGGTCCTGTTTGCCGACACCTCCTTCTGACTTCTGACTGATATTCACTGCTGCCGTGCTCCCTCTGCTGTGCATTAGAGTGAGTGCAATGCAGTCTACTGAGCCAGTCTAAGATCACATCTGTTATTGCAGGCAGCTGAATGGGGTAAAATAAGCCCTCAGCAGAGGGCGCCCAAGTTCTTCTGTTACCTTGTTTAAACAGGAAGTCTTTATGTAATGTAACCTTTGACCCTGACATCATAAATAGTATTTATATTACATTTATCCAAATGTATAGGTATATTCTTGGGATATTCCTACAAATATTGTGTTTATTCCAAAAAACAACAATATGCAGTGGTTTATTCAATTGTATAATTACATATGTAGTTATAACATGGTTATAACAAGGAGGTGATAGTTGAATAGATAATCTAGCTACATATTTGTACAACATTTTTTATTATAATTCAAAGCGTCCATGTAGGTTATCTTGAAACTTTAAATATTTCAACTTTTATTAAGATACTGGGTTATTTATTCATTAACTGCAAAACATACAGCCCAATCCCATGCGATTAGGTCAGGAAGAGGATAAACATTACATTTTCCCATTCAATGCTTTTCTTTTGAGAAAAGGGTAGAGTAAAATTTTCTCCAGCCCATGGCACTGGCTAGGCGGACCATGTCAGGTCTGAAGTCAACACAGGTAGTCCTCACTGTCTGCTCCCAAAACTTCTCAGAATTGCAGAGCTGAGACATTCCAATAAAACATAATGTATATTGTACAGTATGTTATACAGTAGGCCTATGTATTATGTTGGGTAGGTATGTTTCTGCATTAATATTAGAGTTCAAACTCTCAACATAAACATAAGTCTCAATTGAATCAAACAAATATTTCTTAATGCATAAGGAGAGGCCCTCACCTTCCGGAA
>JAOPJO010000054.1:10768760-10786040 GCA_027123675.1 Molva macrophthalma | reverse complement strand
TTGCTCTATCTCTTGTTTCTATATTGAAGCACTTAAAGCAGTTTGCTTATTTGATTAATTGTATGTACTCAAATGATTCTTGTACATTTTGGGTATATCTTCATTGTTGAATGTGCTAATTGTAAGCCACTTTGCACAAAAGCATTAATACATTTAATGTAATGGAAATGTAATGTAAGACAGCTAAGGAATCTACACAACAAAGAGGTCAGGAGGTTGGCATTGCCTCAATAACAGACTTTGAGGCTACACTGGCAAAGTGAATGCCAACTAACTGAACACCTTTCAATTGGAGAGAGGAACGGAGCTATCTCTAGGTGCGAGGGGAATATATAGCTTTTTAAATTGATTAGTAACAAACAAACAAGGTTATATCATTTGTATACAATTTTATATTATCATGAGGATACATATTTCTTCAGCATTAAGCTGGTCTTAAGGTCGTGACAATGTCCTGAGTATGAAGTCATATGCAGCATGCCTTATACTACATTATTCAGTACATTGCTGACTGAGGCAATCTTCTACATGTATTATTATTAGCTGGAGGATGGGACAGGCTCTGTGGTGACTGGTAGGACCAGACTTGCAGACAGAGTGGGAATTTTAGAACGGGTTATATTTGAATTAATGTTATTTATACATATTCAAGATTCAAGAGTCATAATATAATCATAATATTTAACAGGTTACTTTTTCATGTATAATACCTATAATTCATATTTATTTTGCTCAGTGATCTGATCCCATTACCGGCATGTGATTGAAATACTTTTTGTAGACCAAATGGTTAACATTTGGCATATAGTTTTCTTCCAGTGTACTACAAAAATTTTGTCAAGAATGTTTTCAACTTGAAAGCAATTTTCCAGTTGGGTTGTGATCTTATC
Organism: Molva macrophthalma; assembly: GCA_027123675.1. Classification (NCBI taxonomy): domain Eukaryota; kingdom Metazoa; phylum Chordata; class Actinopteri; order Gadiformes; family Lotidae; genus Molva; species Molva macrophthalma. The sequence goes on along the minus strand of JAOPJO010000054.1, from coordinate 10,785,150 downwards.
TGTTACGCGAGTGTAACAGAAAGTGGGGCTTTTCAAATCCAATCTTTTTCTCGAGTCAATTACATTTTTACATAACCGGTAGAGGAGAAACGTAGGATTGTGGGATACAGAGACCCAGACAACCAACAAAGCCCTGCATATAAGCAATGGAACCGATCTAAAGGAACAGACCAAAACAAACGATTGCACGATAAACCATTTTTTTCCCATAGATGCAGATATTCAGTGAGCCCAGTGTGATCGATTTTGACCAGAAATTGTCAGTTGCAAATCGCTACTCGTTGAATACCCTACCTAAAATATGTTACAATGGTAAAATCAAAAGCAGCTGCAGTAAAAGGAGCAGGTCGAGCTGTGTGTGGGAGAAGAGAGGTAGGAGAAGGGAGAGAAGAGGAATGGGGGCATCTGCTGATAACAGACTAAACACCATCGTTTTATGTGATTTACTATCGCTTTGTCCTCTTGAAACTGTGGGTACATGGCTGATAAGGCTTTGTTGTGATGTGGGTTTACTTGCAACAGAACAAAAATAGGCCTTTGATTGAATGAGTAAAATAACATCTGGTTGGCTATTGAAAGAGATATAAATATACATATATGTGTCATTTGCATCACTGTCAAATGTTAAACTGGAATGTTAGTGAATTCACACTCATAGGTTTCAACACTTGTTTCAGAGATGAAAGCACTTGGCTTAAAAAACAGTTACAGAAATGCTTTTTACCACCATATTTACAACCTCTCTTTGAGTTGGCCATGATAACGTCAAAATTGTTAAATGCTGTCCTTTTTTCCATTTTAAAAAGGGCACGGCGAGTTGCCTTATATAACCTGTATAGAAAAACATGTTCTTCATATGTTGTTTATGGTTAACTTCCTCTTGCCTATCTGCCTCAGTGACGCTGGATGCCTCAGGGGCTGCTATTTGTGAAATCTCCAGGTTTTGACATCACGGTCCAGCTCCTCTCATTTGTCAGTGCAGTTGATAACGGTCAACCGCAGATCTGCTTGGTAGGCTAGCGAGCACAGCTGTTTTTTTCTTTATTTGTTGAGCTGACAGATCCTGGAAGACGCCCATCTCCCTGCTACTGTCAGGGGACCAGGGTGCTCTCTGAGAATGGGCAAACTACTCAAGTCTGTGCAGCAGAAAATACTAAATGAAATTAGCCCCGTCTATGTCAGCCTGCCATATATATTTCCTTATCAATTCAATGGCTGGCAGCTCCTGAAAAGGTTGGCAAAAGAAAACTACTTTAGAATGTAGTTATTTCTGGTAGCATTTACAATTAGCTAAAAAGTCAGATGTTGTTCTTAGTTAGTTGATGAGTAAATAATGCAATAGTGCAATAACAAAAGCACACATTAATTTGAAAATGTCTGTTTAATTTCATGCATAATAGATAATTCATTAGAAAAAAATTGATTTAAACTAAGAACATAAATACTGTGGTGTTTAAATGTAATTTGTGGTAACTACCTGAAAACATTCCCAGAATGAGTGCATATTATATATGCTAAATGTTATTTTGGACCAAAAATGGGGTTCTTGGGCCAACAAAACAATGCTGGTTTAGACAATAGACAACTCATTGAATGCTCTGTCATACCTATCAGTGACTAAATAGCAGGCATTTGCCAAAGCAAACAATCAGGCAAGCCCAATGTATTTGAATTAAACAAATGTTACAGATTATCCCCAAAAAGCAATTTTCAAACTCTAACAATTGTCCTTTATTATGGTTGGCCCAGTTATTATTTTATTTTTAAAAATCTTAAGCTTTTCCACTGTGATCTCCATAGTTCTGTACCACTGTGATAATGACAAAAGGACTGGCTACCTAAACATAATAGTTGTTTTTGCCACTGTCCTTATCAATCCAAAGGAGCTATTCTATCCAGATATAGGCATAAGGTATTCATCATTAGGAGGATACAACTTTGAGGAAGATGGAGGGCCATCTAAAGAATATATTCCTAATTTAAGTGAAGATGTGAATTTGTTGTGATTCATGTATTTTATTAACAAGCATTGTCTGAATGTCTGGGTTAGACGATTCACTTGTCATAAATAGTTCAACTGAAATGATTATGAATAGTTGATGGGTATTATTATTTTTTGGAGCTTGTCTTATGAAAAAATCCAATGGCAGGCGAAGGGGAAAAAGAGATAGGAAGAAGTTTCAGCTCTGCAGAAAGACAAGCCAGTAACATGGTTACTGCCAGAAAGCGAAGAGTTAGGCGAGGCAGCCGCGCAAGACCGGGATGCACTAATAGGACCAGGTGTGATTAATAATGACAGACACAGCATGGCACAGCTTCAATCTCCTTACTCAAAACATCGTTGGGAGATAATATTGACATGAGTGTGATGCCCCAGCGTGTGTCGCATATGCATGCTAATGCATGTTTGTCTTGTCTTTGAATTCCACGTATAAAGGTCAATTATCTTCGTATTTAATTTTCCGTCTGCTGTCTGTGAATTGTTAGGAGTTCACAAGGGTCACAATCAAAACTATTCCAACTATATACAAGGAACTGCCGAGTTTAGGTATGTTAATCTACATCAGATGTTGCATTTCGAGTCAAAGTCTAATGGATTCAGACATTTCGTTCTAACACATGACATGCCATCACACTCCATTTAACCACAAGCAAACAGGTAATGAGCCAGTGAGGGGCGGGGAGGGAAAAAGCCTAAGAGCAAGGGAGACTGCTTACATGCAGCATTGATAACAAGGAAAAGATGGGGTGGACCATGAAAGACGGATCAGGAGACCATAGGAGCGAAGAAATTGTGAGAAATGGTGCCGCAAGTACAAAATAGTATTTGAAGTGGTAAAAAGTCTTTAACAGCATGGACATAAGTCAGCCAAGAAAGAACCTATTCTTTCTGGTGAATGTGAAAGAATCTCTTTAAAAATCTGAAAAAGGATATTACTACTTGTGTTAATGCCTGTTAACACTTGTCTCATCCTCTTTTTCTCTCAGATCTGTTTTGTGAATTTAGACCATGAGAAAATGGATTACAGTGATCACAAAGGAATAAAGGTGAGCTATTGGCCCCTTTAACTCGCAGGTTCAACCTCACACCCTAATTGTATATCCCCATTGTCTCTCCCACCAGCATGCCCCATTTAGTTGCTTGCAGCGATTCTCCAATGCTGCAAACATTAGCTCAGTTGCCATGGATTCTGGGCAATTAGCTGGAATTAGCGGCATCATTTGTTTAGGTAATGGCAGATTTATGCTGTTGCTTGTGGAGGTAGTGCTTGATGCACAGCCATGATATGATTAACATGATACAAGAAATTCTGCATCCACTGCTATGGGGGTTTCACCATGACATAAAGTATAAAGTAAAATATGTAATTGTTCCAGCACTATTGTTGTATATATCTTCCATTGTGATGTGTCAGTATCACTGGCTCAAAGCCACTTGACCATTGAAAAGGAATTGTCGGCTTCATTTTATTTATTTCTTTTTTTGAGACACGTTCTCCAACATTGATTGCATGCTTTTGTTTATCCAAACGGAAGTGGCTTGGGATAAAAAGCATCTTCTATTGTGTGTCGCAAATCAGAGGCTGGCCTCCGTGTCTCCAGATCTGCCAAAGATGGTGGAATCTCTGACCGTCCACCAGCCCAAGGAGAATGAGATCCTGCTCCTGGGGGGTTTACAAGCACCAGACAGCATTCACACTCGCTCGCAATCCTCCACGCAGGTGAGTTTCGCCGTGATGCCTTGAATAACTGTGTTTGTTGAAGGCTCAGGTTATTCTCTCCAGGTCGACTCGGCGGTTCATTTCTTCTTGAACCAGTGTGTTATTATCAATAGGTCGGGCCTCGGCAGAGTGAATCCACAGAAAAATGGTATGAAAATATATTTTAGGTTACAACTCGCCCTTCCTCGCCTAAATAAAACATTACAATTCCTCAGAAGAGAATGTTCTTTTGAAATGCGGAGCCTGAAGCCAATATTCCAGCAACAATGTGAAGGTGAACAACACATGGAAGGTGTAGTATCAATATGTATAAAGAAGAAAAAAGAATCTGCAATGAATTACGCAAGGAATAAAATTAAAACGTAATAAAGATGCCTCTGTTAGATTAAGATATAATTAATATCTCTCATATTTTGTTGTTTCAGTATGGGTTGCGTGTTTTGCGCGTGCATTCGTTTTGTGTGTTTATTATATTAATTCATAAAGCCCAGGGGGAAGGGTAGGGTGTTCGACTCCAAGCCGAAAGGTACTTGGTTCAAAGCCCAATGTCTACAGTCTACCAGTATCAGCTTCCATATATCTCAAATAGATCCACTGCACGTTGTTTTGGATGAAAGTCACTACATGACTTAACGCTCAACATTACGTCCATGTTCTAACCAGGGCCTGCAGCAGCAGCAGCAGCAGCGGGGGGCAGATGTGTGTCTTCTGCAGTGTTCAGGACGAAGACTCACCAGCCAGCCTGGAAACATCATCCTAGAGATCAACAGGTTCCTGATTGGCCTCCAGTGGGGGAAGGACCTGCAGCAACAGCAGCATCAGCAGCATCAGCAGGGCCGGGCCGCGGCCATGGCTCGCATCGATGACGACACAAACCGCTCCATCTCTTCCATCGAAGAAGACTTTCTCACCGCCTCGGAGCACCTGGAAGAAGACAGTGAAGACGACAATTACAGAAATGGTACGTTTCATACCCTTTAAAAGGTTTCCTACGGTCACACAGATTTTCCGCATGACTCTTCATTACTTACATTAAAGTCATTAATAATGGGCACAGTTCCCATAGAGTTCAATCAACATTCATCATTTATGAATTGTAATGAGCAACTTTATGCACAGATGAGTACTGAGCTATTATAGAGGATGTTTTACAAAGAGCATTATAAACCATATATTTCAACATAAACAGTTCATGGCTTCTGGGTGCTTTGTGTACATAAACAGGGTGGACGTTTCTTCTGGGACCATGTGCCATGACTTTAATTGAATGTGATTTGCAAGACTACTTATATACTTTGCTATTATTATTATTCTCTCTGAGTCATGAATTGTAACACACAAAAACGCTTGGCGTGACAAATTTTTTTTTTTGAAGGGTGGCGTTTATTATTTTGGTCAAGCACAAATTTGCCAAGCAAGACTGCAGATCGGATCTTATAATTGCGCTCGAATGATCGCAATAATGATATTCAGGATGCTTTATTCTCGATAGTAAAACGTAATTGATATACAATTGCAGCATGAGCAGTGTTTATACAAGAAACAATATTCACTTGCTGTCGTCTTTTTACTTGATCTGGCCTGTCATGTCTCATCTATGAACCTAGCTATGGCTTCTTTCATTGTTAACTTCCTTCACCGTTTGTGGGGGTTGTGTAGCTAAGCAAAGCTCTAAAGAACAAGGCGAATATTCAGTTCCTTTAATTGGATATTGCCCTGAGCTCTTTAGCACCACAGAGCTGGTGAACCTACCTTAATCTATAATTCATCTCACATATAAAATGAGCTACAACACAGCAAAGGTTGCCCTCTCCTTTGAGTCAGTTGGGTATTCATAATTAGATCATCACAGATAAGAATGCTCTTTACTTTCGTGGGGGATGGAGTAGCAACTGGAATCAGGGTCAAGTTGGCCTTTCCAGGGTCAGGGAAAATGTTGTATAGTTTAGATAGCCTTCTTGTATTATACACCCTACATGTGTGCCACTGTATTTTTAAGTTTAATTCTAAATAAATGGACACTGATTTAAGCTATGATATGGCTTGTATTTAAATGATATTTGTTTATTTCTAACACATACAATTGTAATTTTAATATTACAAAGTCAATTTAAAATGAGCATTAAACGGCCAATAAGTAAACACAAATATTGAGTGGGAACTCGATTCAGAATAATGTTAAAGTTGAAAATGAAGAGCAGACAGAAGTAAATCAGCTTTTCCAGGGACTGTACAGATAACAGGCCAATGTTCTATTTTTGCCCTTATTGGTCTGTCTCTCTTTCTCTCCCTGTCTCTGTCTCTCATTATCCCTCCACAGAGCCAGGGAGCGGGAGGGCAGCAGAAGGCCTAGTTGAGCTTGCACAGAGGCACTGTGTCCGACTTTCATCTCAGAGGGGACAGGGCTCTCCTCGTCGGGACAGTGAGGACGAAGGGGCTGTCGTTGTTCCTGCCAAAAAGGGGCCCCAAAAAACAATCCACAACACAAAGGAGTCAGCCGGACACTATGCCACAAACCTGGCCGAGTCGGTGCTACAGGACGCCTTCATCCGACTGTCCCAGGATGAGACCTCATTCATACCTGGGGCAGCTGTGAGCCTCTCACTTTCCCCCGTTCCATCCAACTCTACATGTTCTGCGTCAAAAAAAGAAGGTTCCCAGCAACGGACCTGCTCTTTCGAGCTTCCCAAGATTGTCATAGTGCAAAGCCCAGACAGCGCTGAGGGTGCTGCAGAATGGCCGGGCGTCCAGGCTTTACAGTCTGGAGAAGAGGATGACTCTGTTGAACCCCAATCCCTGTCAGAACAAGGGACTCAGCCTCATAAGGTCCACCACAACGGAGGGCACCCCTCTAAACCTGTGGAGGTGGCTTTGGCCTGCGCTGCTAGTATCATCGGTACCATCACCAACCCACAAATGACAGAGCAGATTACCATGGAGTCCAGCTCAGAGGAGGACACAGGCGAAGAGCAGCAGGAGTCAGAGGACGGAGCTGACTACTCCTTCTCTTCAGCTATGGCTAAGCTCGCTGGTGCTGTAGCTGGCGTGGACCTAACCGAAGACTCAGGGGAGGGTGGTGACTCAGATGCAGACTCTACTGAGGTCTATACAACCTCTAGGGGGCTGATGTCTGCTGCGGAGACGTCAACTGCCTTTACACTCCACTGCAGTGTCACAGAGGGGACCAGTATTGAGGCCTTCCGTGCCAACATCGCTGAGGTTCTACACAGGGAAGCAGCAGAGGTGCTTGCCCAGCCACAAGGCTACAAGAGTGTGGCACACCTGCTGGAGGTCACACATAACAAAATAGTCGATGGCATTACCTGCCCAAAGAAATCATATGTGGATAATACAGAAGTTGATGATTTTTTGAGTGAGGTGGCTGACAGTCTCTTCAAGCATGCTTTTGAGAAAGCAAAAAAGAAAAAAGAACTGGAGAGTCCTGGGAAAGATGTGCCTAACCTGCAAGTCTTTCTGCAGGAGAGTGTTAACAATTTGCTCTTTGACATCCTTTGCTTGACGCATAAGAAAATCAGTGACATTTCCAGATGTAGTCAAGCCGCATTTGACATGCAAGAGGGTGACGTATATACCAGAGAGGCATCTAGCACTAAAGAGATTAGAGATTCAGCAGGTCAGATGAGACGCTTGGTTGGCTACAGTCAGGCCAATAACAGTGAGAACCAGAGTTCCATGCTTCATTGCACAGATACGATCTCCATGGCTCTAATGCAAAAGGATGGGGAATATTTGTTGGAGGAGAAGGAAACAAAAGCTTGGAAATCTTCCTCCTCTTTACCTAGCAAAGAGCAACAACAGCAGGTGATACTGCTGCAAAAACAACAGCTGCAGTGTCAGACAAAAATGACCTCCCCATTGGCCAAGGACTGTGCTGACTACCAACAGATGCAGCCGGGCAAAGGGGCCATCAGAGAACCTCTGAGCGAGATCTCAGTGGCCTGCGCTGAAAGGAGGGGTCGATTGGGGACAAGCGGTGATAGCCGACAGGCCTCCCTGACGCCACAGTCCTCCCTTAACTCCTGCAGTTCTCTGCTATCTTTTAGAATGGACTCTGAGTCCAGAACACCTGTAAGTTGCTTTGCAGATGACCTCGCAACAACAGTGGTGTCTATGGCCACAGAGCTGGCTGCGATCTGCCTCGAAAACTCCACAGGGAAGCAGCCCTGGTTCTGTGGACTTAAAGGCGCACCTGACGAGGGGCCCGAGGCCATCTTACTGCCTGCTTGCCGCACAGTATTAAGGAGGAAAGAGGGCCAAAATGGCAGCACTACCTCTAAGAAGCACCGGGCACCACGCCTAAGTGAGATTAAAAGGAAGACCGAAGAGCAGCCGGAGCTCATGGAGCGCCTGGTGAACAGAGTGGTTGACGAGACGGTCAACCCAGATGAACCCCAGGACCCTTTTGCTCTGTTTGCCTCTGAGGTGACAGCCAGGATCATGAATTGCCCCGAGCTCAACGTGGTCGACACCTCCAAAGCAGGTCAGCCACGCAGTAGACTGCAGTGTGAGAGGTGGAGCCGAGGAAAAGCATCAAGTTATGAGAGCATTCCTGAGGAAGATGGCGACCCTTTGGGCAGACAAAACACCCTGGGTCCTGGGAGTCGGTTGGGACAGAACCTAAGCAGAGGAAGCTCCATTTCCAAACAGTCCAGTTGTGAGAGTATCACAGATGAGTTCTCCAGGTTTATGGTTAACCAAATGGAGACTGAAGGCAGGGGGTTTGACCTGTTGCTGGACTACTATGCAGGGAAGAATGCCAGCAGCATCTTGGCCGCAGCTGTTCAGCAGGCTGCCACCAAGAAGAATGGCCACCTTAATGTCAGGGCCTCCTGCTTGTCTAAACAGTCCAGCACAGAGAGCATCACAGAGGAGTTCTACAGGTTCATGCTCAAAGACATGGATAAGGAAAACAAAGACTACAGTTTTACCAAGACTAAAGAGTGGAGCAACAGCTTGCTCCCACCTTCTCCCAGGACATCGTTCTGTATCCGACAGTCCTCTGTCCCCGACCGCCGTTCCTCGGACTCCAGACTGACTGTCGGCTCACCCATCAAAGCCAACTCTTTTGATGGATTTGCCCACAATTCACACAGAGACACCCTTAACATCTACCCCAGCAATTCAGTGTCGGCATCTGGCCTCTGTAAGTCGGACTCGTGCCTTTATCAAAGAGGCAAGACTGACCAGATAACCGACATGCTGATTCATGAGACTTGGTCCAGTTCCATTGAGTCTCTGATGCGGAAGAACAAAATAATTGCTGATCCGGAGGACAACGTTGAGCTGGAAGCAGCCGCAGTAGACTCCCAGCCCCAAGTGCAGCAGTTTGCCAACCGTCTTGCAGCTGACATTGTGGAGACCGGGAAGTCCTCGCTTGGGGGACAGCCGGAGGGAGCTGGGAGCCCCTTAGGGTGGCAGCAACAGCAGCCACGCATGCCTGTAGGGGAACGCAGAAGGGGTTTCAAACAGTCCCGGCCAGGATGTAGTCGAAGCAAGGCAAGCCAGGAGCAGGCTGGGACCAGTGACGGCACTGCTCTCCGCTTGCGGTGCAACAGGGATGTACCGCTCATTCACATCGAGGGAGACCAGAAAGACGCGGAGACCAGCAAAGACCCTATGAGGGTAAAAGTATGCCGCCAGGACGTCACACCAGAAGTGTTAGCCCCAAAGCAATCAGAAAGAATATCAGCTGGGAACAGCAGGTAAGATTTGCACCTTCACACATCACAACCTTCATCATAAAATACTAGTACGGCCAAGGAGAACATTATGCTGTATGGGAAATATTGAGGTTGCCAAAGCACTGAGTTGGCTTTCAATTGGTTTGATGAAGAAAGAGAGTGCAAGAATCATAATACAGTAGCTATTTTAAGTTCTCCTCTGTAGCATCTACAAATAGACAAATACATCTACAATTGGCCATTGCCATGGATTATAGCTGTTGTTATTTATAATGTATTTTCAGTTTTTGATTCGCTAAGCAGAGGCACATAATGGCACATTACTCACAAAGCTTTTATGTTTTAGCAGCGTGTGTTTCTGTCAGACTTTTGACCTGACTGTTAGGGGCATTTGCAGGGTGATCTACTGCAAGCAGAAGGCTTTTAGTGGCTTCATTGTTTTACTAACTATGGTGGATGATCTCATCTAAATTTGTTAATACTGCACATTTCACATGAACACTGAAAACCAATCGCACCAAAATGTACGTTTTCTTTAAAATGTTTGAATGAAGCCGCCACGGGATTATCTACTCAGAGACAAGGAGTAAGCGAGCAGCTGAGATGAACGACAATGATTCCATGTTTTAGAAAAAGTGTTTTCTAAATCATTTCTAAATCCGGATAAATCATGTCATTTATTATGATGACGTTCTTTAATAGAGCAGCTTCAGAGATAGCAGACTGAGGATTCTAAATGAGGGTTAGTGGGGGTGCAACTAAAACAACAGCAGTGTTTGAGCAGCCCTTTTGGTCGCGATACTGATGCATACCCATCATTTAGGAGATCATATCGTTTAGGAGATAAAGCCTGGGGTATCATATATTGGAGATTATAAGTACAAATATTAAGGATCTAGGCTGTGAAGGTGTGGTACAAAAAAAAAGCTTAAGTAGTTGAGTAGGTGAGCTAGAACTATTTTGGGAAAGGTATGACGCTCATTTCATGCTGAGCCAAAAAAAGACATGTAAGGATGAGAAATATTCAGTCGTTGCTTTTCTAGGCTTTGCCAAAGCAAAGAGTGTGGAGGGCCACACTATGGCAGAATCACAAGGCAAAGTGCCTTTCACTCAATCAAGGAACAAATGGAGTGCATCCCTGGTGTGAAAATGGAATGCCGACCTGTTAAGTCAATATAACCTGATTTCCCTCTGGGGTTCTTCAAGATGGCAGCCTTCCATCATCTGATTATGACTTAACCTAATCAGTTTCCCAAGGAAATAAAGTGACAGTGACAATGCAACAACCCCTGTTAGTGGAAAAGCATTTTTGAATGCAGTGCATTATAGCTCAGTCAAGGTGCCTTTATTTTAGTATAAAACATTCCTTGAAAGAGCAACATTATTAAAATAATAAATTGTTGCTATTTATAGTCAAAGGAAGTACTATAATATATATATGTATATATATTATAAAAAACGTAATACTGCCATTCATAATGTATGAACCCCCTGCAGTTTGCAAGTAGATAATAGAGAGTGTTCGGGTTTAGCGAAAAACATCAAAGCTTGAAAAAAAAAAAAAAAAACTCAATCAATATCAAAAGAAAATAAAGATAACTAAGATAAAGTAAGAAAAAAGTAATAGTGGTCCCACAGTATTTGAAAAGACTAGACTAGGCGCAGGAATGGATAAAATCACCCAGTCCACGGCGGTCACCCCCCCACCTCCTCCACCTTTGCTCTCCCCAGCAGCGAGAGGCCAGCTGGGCCGGTGGCTGCCCTGGTCAAGAGGGACAAGCGTTCAATGAGTGCTAGCAGTGAGGAGAGCATGGGGAGCTGGTCCCAGGTCACTCCAGAAGAGGACCCCCACGAGGAGACCAGTAGTTTTATCCAACTGAGCGAGGGGTCAGTAACCGCTGCTCCTAGTCCAAACCATACCGCTGCTGACGCTAACGCTAACACCACCACTCACCCGCCCCCCATCGCCGCTCACACACCTGCTGCCCTGAGGCCAGCTGACATGCAGATGCTGCGTGATCAGAAGCCCACTCACCCCAGCCCCCTCCATTACACTGGCACAGACGCAGTAGGCCTGATGATGACAACCGCAAGGCTAGTCTCGGATCTCTCAACATCCAGAACTAGTTGCTCACAACATTCTGTCTCACCATTCCTTGCTTAGCTAATGTCCCATTCTTGTTTTTCTTTTGTTTCGTCCACCCACTCCGACATTCAGAAGACAGGCCGCATTATCTGCCTTAGCATGAAATGTAGTCCAGGAGCCAGGAGATATTGCTTTTGCAGAGGCTTCTGCAGAAAAGTAAAAAACAAATAAAGTAACTCATTATTATTATGTATGAAGCCATACTTATTAAGAGCGCTATTGTAAGCATTGGCAGTCGTGTCCGAGGGCAGCAGGGCTCTACATCGTAGCTTGGCAGCGCTGAGTAAAAAGATGCTTGCGGGCTAGTAACCAGCTGGAGGAGCCGTCTGTGCCACCATGGCACCCGCTGTTACCTGTGACGGGTGCATCCCGTCTGTTTACTTCTGTGCGTCCTCTTGAGTCATTACGCAGGCAGGGCACTACAGGGATATGGGGACACGGCCTGCCCCAGGCCACCGGCCCACCTCAACCCTCTAACCCCTACCTCTCTCGCCAAATCTTCTCATCCTAATTTCCGGTCGGAGCTCTGGCCACCAGCCATCAGCCGCCCTTCACTCAGCTCCGCCGCTGCTATTTATATGCTAATCACTGGCTAATAAACAACACGGCCCCCTCCCCTCACCCTGTTATTCTTCCCTTCACAAGTCAGTGATCACGTTGAATGTGTGGAGATGTAAAACTATGTAAAGCGATGCCCTCCGTGTGTTTCTGGTACTGCTCCACAGAAACGGGACCAGCAGCGCGTCCAGTGTGGGCGTGGCCGACCTGGAGGCCTTCTCTGATGTGCCCTCTCAGAGCACCGTCACCGTCAGGTAAACCATCAGCATGGCAGGCTCTGTACATGGGCCACTCACACAGTGTCGACATCATGACGGCACTTCAATACATCTTGCCCATTCTTCCGCTCAGCATGGTCCTGCACTGGTATCTTAACCCGGTGGTCTACGGTTGAGTGACTGCTGACAGACTATTGTTAGTAGATATAGAAGGCATGGCAGATCCAGCGCAGTCTTTTATTATCCTGTCATTCTCACACACAAACACACACACACACACACACACACACACACATACACACACACATGTCTGTATGCAATAAACACTTTCATGAACACACATAAACATGAAGGTTTGTGTGCGAAAAAGAAAAGTTGGTGAAAATCGTTTGACTAGCACTTAGAAAGTCAACTCGGCCATGCTTCTGTCAAAGTAACTTTGCCAACACTGTTTGTAGTTCATTCAGGAATGCATCTTTCATGTGATGTTGTTTTCAGTGTAATGTTGTTTATTTCCCAACAGTGCAGAAACAGGGAGAGGCCACCTTGCAGAAAGCCAGGGCAGTGACCTTGGTAGGTGCAGTGAGTCACTGACTTTGTGCTGTGTTAAACGACAATATCTTTTATTCATCCCACTTTGTTCAATTCTCAAATATGTATTTTAAACCAGCTGCCCTTGTGAATAAACTTTTGGCAATGCAGGGTTATTATAAAAAAATTAATTGGTGTTGGATTTGTGGATTTTTTTCCCTAAAACTAAAAACTAAAATGTATTTCTTAAGACCCGCTTCTAAAGATATAGGAAGCAGCTTGACCTCAAATTACCCAGCATTCTTTTGGCTCCATATGCAATCATTATTAGTCTTTTTTTCTGTGTTCACGTTTTGCATAAACGTGTGAAGAGATGGGTTCCAGGAAGGGAAATGACATTCAGTGATTTGACCCCACATAAAAGAATGTATAATATGATAAAAAAAAACGAATTTATTCAGTTTAGCTTTTTAAATAGGAAGACATAAATCAAGTTAAACACAATAGGAGTACGCGTGTGTGGATGGGTGTGCGAGTGAGTGCGTGTGAATAAAGGTTATTTCAAAGTGAAGAGGTGGGCGGTGAGGTTTGCTTACGTGTCTCGTTATCGTCATCCATCTTGCAGAGGAGGCCGGCCTGGTGAGAACAATGGAGAGCGTGCCAACGCGCCCCAGGGGCCTCCTGGTGCTAAACTGTGACCTGGAGCAGGAGTGTGTGGACTGGGAGCTCAGAGTGACTCTCCAGTGGATAGCAGCCTCCGAGCTCGGCCTGTCGGCCCTCTATTTCAGCAAGTCTAAGGACAAGAGGTTCTCAAAGGTAGGTACATAAAGATGGACTTTTGAAGTGTTTAAATATGAATCGATTTTGTCTTAATTTTATTCAATGAACTTCAGAGAATCTCTCTCACTCGCTCTTAAATTGCCTTGTCGAACCTCACCTGCAAATAACTAACTACTACCAATTATCAATTCACAAATTTATATTCATGCATGATGTAGTTTGACCTAGAACGTATAACTTCACAATGACAATCAGATCATATGGCCTCTGTAAAGTGACTTGGTTGTCGTTGCCTTATTTGTCGTTGTGTTTAGTTCCAGAAAGTGGTGCTGCTGTTGTCCCAGAAGGCGTGGCGTGTGGCAGACCTGTTCGCCGTCGTACTGCAGTTCTGTGAGCTCCACGAGAAGGAGAGAGAGGAGGGCAGATCATCTCCGTCCAGCCTGTTCGATTGGCTGCTGGAGACTCTTTAGTGGACCCGGTCCCTGGCTACCTTCCTGAGTCCCCCTCGTAACGACACACGGACTGAACTACATCTGATTAGAGCTCTAACCACGCCCCCGTGTCCCTCGCCGCATCCTCCATCTTATCGCCAGACCAGTGGAGCTGCGTGCGTCTCTTTGCTTTAGACTACAAGCGCAGCCCATTCCTTGTTCAGGGTACCTTGAGGAATTAACGTCCCATTACCGCCTCTTAGACAAGTTTCCCTTTAAAGATAAGCATGGTTTCATTTCATTCACCTCGTGGTCTACAGACACACACACACACACACACACACACACACACACACATAGTGAAAGTCAATAGGCTCGGACCATTTCAGTGGGAATGATTTACCCTTTTAGAACAGCTTTGTATCTCACATATTCCCAATGCCATTCTTTTGTACATCATATAATTCTCAACGCCATTTATTTTGTTATTCATATATCGTATCGTCCTAACATCTTCATCGAGTTTTAAAACCCATATCTTTCTAAAGTAGAAATGTCTATGTAAAAAAAGAGGCAGTAACTTCACATCTGCTAGAAGTCAAGAATATGTCCATATAGCTATCGTTTACGTTTCTGTTGTGACCTTGAGATTCCGTCCTGAGTAAATCATGTGTTTGTGTTCTTGTGAATGGAGAGTGGTTTATTTTGGATAGATGTACATAGGCCTTCTGTAGATTCTGAAATACGCACCTTGAGGTAGTGGGCTGGACTCTCATCGGTCACATACTGTCTCATACTGTCACAGAGACATGGAGGGTATGGTTTGCAACGTTGGATTTATTTGTGAATATAGTCTGTATCTTTCTCCAATTGTAGTAGTCTGGTGTTTTATCATCGATAGCGGGGGAAAGCACACACACACACAACGCAACTGTCAACTGTCACTGTAAATTTGAATGTATTTATCTTTTGACATCAATAAATCTATGTGATGTGAAAGACATCGTTGTTGTAGTCATGACATTCTCAACATACAGACGCCCTTCTTAGAAAACAAATGAAGAACAGGTTTGGCACCCTTTGCTTGAAAAGCCTGAGGACGTGTTTTTTCTAAGAAAGACAGAGACGGTGAAATAAAATGTGCTTCTTTATAAAACTAGAACAGATGCTTCAGCGCACAATGACCGAGCATAATTACACATGACAGAGAGAATGGACATCAGTTGTCGTCCTGCTTTTTATTAGTATTGTATTATTATGTATAACAAATACTGCTCAATTTATAATTATGGATAATTCACAAGAACACGGGCCATGCAAATCAATAGATACGTGGGTTTATAATGCAACCCGAGCCCAGACAACACCACGTCTTGTAATCAACTTATTTCTCGTCAAAAGAATAAAGGTATTCTTAGAAACACAGCAACACAGCATGGATGGCCTCCACTGTCCTTATGAGTTTATCGGCTCTGATGGTTTTTTTCTACCTGGACAACATTGGAGTACATTCTAGCTCAGGCTCTGCCAACATGTCATGTCGGGAATCATGACACATGGAAACATACATCAACAGACGTCCATAGACAACACCAATTAGTTCTCTTCCTCATTCCATTGGGTGTGGTTGTATTAACGAGATGTGTGTTGATCTTTGGGTGAAACAAATCCATACATTCCCTATGTTTCCTTCCTGTGGAGACCACTGCAAAAAAATGAAGCACCTTCTGGATCAATGGCTCTGGGATCATGGGGATAACAGACTCATCCAGACGATTATTGACCCACCAAAACTGGGGCACACAGGGATGAATAGTCTACACTCACTCTCAATTAAGTGAAAAAATAACAAAGTAAACCTGCTGGTCGGTCCTCCAGCCGATCCGACGTCCTGGTGTCTCCAGGGGGCCCCTGTGAGTCACTGCGCCGGTCAGCGCCGGTCAGCGCCAGATCCGACAGGAGTTGTCCTTACTTCCTGCAGAGGAGCAGCGACAGTTGCACAGGGCGAGGTGGGGTGGGGGGTGGCGGTTGGGAGAGAGGAGGGCGGCGGTGGATGGATGGTTCTTTATTTTAAATGTATCATTAAGTGCTCCTGACAGGTATGAGCAGAGCGCTTTATTTTCGGCTCAAGGCTACAATTTTGACAGTGCGTGGTTTTCAGCGTGTTCGCTCAGCGCGTGTGTGCCTGTATGTGTGTGTCTGCCTGTGTTAGTGTGTGTCTGTGTGTGTGTGTGTGTGTGTGTGTGTGTGTCTGTGTCTGTGTCTGTGTGTGTGTGTGTGTGTGTGTGTGTGTGTGTGTGTG
>JAOPJO010000054.1:10721526-10734079 GCA_027123675.1 Molva macrophthalma | reverse complement strand
GTGTGTGTGTGTGTGTGTGTGTGTGTGTTTGTGTGTGTGTGTGTGTGTGTGTGTGTGTGTGTGTGTGTGTGAGAGAGAGAGAGAGAGATAGTAATGCAGATTGTCTGCTTCATTCATTCGTAATGTTCAAGACTAAAATGACACCTTCCTTGTGGGACTAACTACTAAGTGATCTCAATATTTCCACTCAATGACCCAGTGGCCAGAATGTCAGCAAACTGGTGTATCTGAAGCTGGTGTTGCCAGGTGCAGGCAGATAAAGGAGGCAGAGGAAAAGCTAAGCCAACATCAGCTTGTACCACGCATGCAAGCTATCAAGTATGACACACACAAACAAGAAACGGACAGTGCCCCCCTCTAACACTTCCTATTACACACGGAACATCACATGGTTCTTATGCAGCGCCACACCAGGCCAAGCCACTTCCTGACCCTGCAATCACACCAGGCTTCCTGCATGAAGCAAACATCGGCACTTTCACCCCAACACAGCTCTATGAGGACAATGTACAACTCCTTTTTCAAACAAAGGAGGTTTTATTTAGTTTGTCTGTATGTAGTCCCTTCTTCTGATTAGAAACCAAGTTAGGTGTTTCAACTTTTATAAAGATACACACATCTTGATCTTTATCATATATAACTCATTGCAAGTCTTGATGAATGATTCACTTTAAAAGCGGTAGCCGATGAATAACAATTAGCAAATGAATAGCAAGTAACTTCCCTGTGCAACTCAGGGAAAGACAAAGAAAGGTAAACAGTTAGGGTTAGGGACGTGGTGGTTTATGACAGACGGTAAATACTTCCTACATTCAACATTCAATTATTCGAACTCAAGAATAAGCATCACTATTACACTTTCGATAAGCATCATTTGTCTTTCAGTAACGTTAGAATATCTTTGTTGAATGAAGAAACAGACTGCCCAACAAATCCCATACTCCCTGCTACTGATGTAACACAATTGAAGAACAAAATGTGTACTAACAAAAGACCAAGTGTTTAATATTTGATAATATACAATATCAGGTCAACATTTTCACTTAGATAAATTGATTGGGGTGACATAGGCTTCTTACATTAAAAAATCAAGTGCATAATCAATGAGAAGAAGCAATTGCAAACTGGAGCAAATTGTCCCATTGTTCAGACGTCTGTGTGTACAAGATGACGTTTAGAAACTGGTTTGGAGACTTCAGTATGCAAGACCAGGAACGTTTAGTGGCAACTTGTAGCTCGTGTAGATATCTAGGTTATCTGGTAAACATCAAGCCCTAGCTTGCAAGTGTTAAATAAGTTCCATTGGGTAGCATCTGTCGGCTAAGGTTAGCTAGCATTTGGGATGGTTGCTACCTCCATATGCTAAATGCCGACACCCTATCCTACCGTACCCCACCCAACAAACCAAGACAATGTCAAGGCAAGCTAGTCTCGCCAGTCATACTAGCTTACGTGAACTTAGGAAACGGCTACGGCTAGTCAGCTAACGATAGTTGGCTAACACAAGTTAAGGTACCATGAGTAGTTAACAGATCACAATATGCTAGCGTGGTGTGCGCCATGTCTAGCTAAGGTCAGTGAAACACTACTTACAGAATGCCAGAGCAGGAGGTACATACGAAAGACCCCACTGTCATGTTGGCATAGGTTGGGCCGCGTTGATCACAGTCGAAGCACTTTCTATTGGGAGGTAAACTCGTCATTTCTCTAAGCATCTTCAGGTGTTTCTCCTCTTGCTTACGCTTTGCACTCGCCGCCATGGTTAGGGACAGTGAAATAACCCCAGTCACGATTGTGGGAGTCCGAAACGATTAAAATAAATGATGCTGCTGGTTAACGGTTACCGACACGTTCAAACCGAGTCGGCAGCTCGTTACGACTGTCAAGGCGGCCTTCCGTTTGAGGCGTATAGTCAAGTGGGTGGGGGGTCCGCACAGTGGCCTAATATGTTTTTTTTGCAAAATAGCTCCTCCTAGCGACTAGTCTTTAACATTGCAAAATGAACTACTTTCGGTTTAGCCAAAGCAATGACAGGTAGATTGTATTTTAGTTGCAACGTCACTATTTCGTCTTCACTATTCAAATGCAAAACCATTCGTCCAAATCAGACTTTGCATACAAATTTAGCGTGGGGAAGAATATTAACCTAATAAGGCTCGATGTAGGCCTACAATTTATTGAAAACTGGAAAACGTTTGAATGGGTATTAAATTGGGATATGATTGTAACAACAGGTTTGACATGGACGGTATGTCTTGGGTCGGTATATAAGCTGGGCTTTCCAGTCAAATTGGTATCCGTGTTGAAACCTAAACAATGTTGTACTTTGCCAGTCCACTTTAAAAAGCTGAATATAAAAAGTAAATTAATGGTCCTTTGCTGATTAATCAAAGCTGAACTCTGAACAAAATCATTATACAGATTATTTATTTTAGATGAACAAAAAAAGACCCATGGCAAGCATACATATTTACAAGGCAGAGTAAACAAAGCATTTATTATCTTGTGGTATTGTCCAAAACACAATGCATAACTCTCCAGTGGTTACCCCACAATATGACCATCCCACTCCAAAACAGATGGCTTTTGAGCTTCAACATAGCTTGAAACAAGTCCATGTATAAAAGTCGATCACCCTCCTTGGCATGAGGACATGAACATTCCTGTGGTCACAAGACAAACCCGTTGACAACATATTGTTTCCTACAGGATTTATTTTGGTCACAAAGAACATTGCTTTTGTTTACCATTTCAATCAAGTATGGAATTCGATGGTTGCATCTTATGTTATAACTAAACAAATGGACGATGCTCTACCAACATTTTCAAGTTACTCTCTGCTGCCTGCCATGTAAACATTTCCCTTGATTAGTTGCTGCCAACATATTGTACAGGTTGGTGTTGCTGTTTCATTGTGGAAAAGTCTGATGGCCTGCGGTTCTCGGTGAAGCCATAGAGATTACGCAGAGCTACGCGAGCGGCCTCTTCCTCTGCAGCGATGACCGTGTCTCCTGGACCCTGAGATAGAAGCTTCTTATCACTGATACCACATAAATATAGGCAGGGAAAACAGAACAGAAGAGAGAATATTAACATATGGTGAAACAAAACAAACAATCCTGTTGAGTTTGAGAAAGCAAGAACATTACAATCAGAGGACAACTTGGATAACGCATGCTCCCTCAAACTTATGTAATACAAACATATGTATTGCACATAACAAAGAACATGTAACCAATGTTGCAATTGTTTGTGACCCCATTTTTTGCAATCCTAACATCTGAATCCTCACACATCGGGCCGTAATATCCATCCTTTTCCATTGCACCACGCTTAAAGTCATTAGGCAGTCTGTTGGTGTAATCCAAAAACGTATCATCAAAAATGCCCCACAAACCCATTTAAATATCAGGGTACCTACCCCAAGGCTTTAATGTACGAGCACGAGAGAGCAATGAATGGAACATGTTTACACACCTGTAAAGTCCAACAAAGTAGAGTGGGAGAACCGTGCTGGCCCCAGCCGACCTGATGAGACGGGGCTCTGGGGCAGACATGTTCTTCTGGGCCAGTTCCTCCATCAGCAGACCCATAGGGTTCACCACTGTCCACATATCAAACAGGTCTTTCCCAATCAGCTGAGTGGCAAAAAAGTCCTGGAGAAAAATATAAGATACTTAGAAACGGGTATTAAATACATGATCATGGTTAATTTTACTATCCCAGCTAAAATAGTGGTGATTGTCAGGAATAGTTGTGTGTACGCTGTGTTACTTCCTCTGGTCTACACATGGGATTGTAGAGAATTATTTTTTGGAAAAAGCACAATGAAAGGTGTTTTGCAATAATGCCGTTGATGTGCTTTTGATAGAGAACGGCAGCTAGTTCATCAGATATAATTGAAATACCAACTGCTGTGCTTAAGTCAGCTCACCCTTAGGAAGAACCCTGCTCGTTCTGCTCCACTGCTTTCTAGTAACGCTCCGATCACAGCCATGAGCGTGGAATGCAATACAGCCTCAGGAATCGGGAACTCTGCACTCATGGTGAGGTCTTCGATACCAAGGTTTCTTGCTACATGGCACACAACTGTTGAACAGGTAAGGTGCGCCACGACAGCCGCTACCCCATCACTGTGCAGACGGGGAAAGCTAGCCCGACACCAATCGTTCAGGAAATTAGTGGTAAAATCTGACCCCTGTGAGCGTAGCTCAATGTTGCCTTTTAGGACAAGAGCTATTGTTTCAGAGTCCATTCCCAAGTCTTGCCTTCTCTTTTGCTCCGATTCAATGTAACACGGATTGACAAACGCAGTCCTCAGCAGCTCCAAGGAAAAGTTCTCATGAAGACGGCAGTTGAATGCTTGCACTTCAGCATGGTAATCCCAGTTAGGCTTTTGGGATCTGGAAAGCAGTTGTAAATTGGAATAATTATTATAGGATACATGTTTATCAAACTAATAACAATAATGATGATGTTGCTGGTAGTAGTAGTAGTATGAGTAAGTAAGTTGAATGCAAACATTATGTTGAATTGAGAATTAAATCCATCAATATTTAGCTACGTTTGGATCAATATAGAGAACAGATCAGAGCTAGGTGATTGCTCGGTTTACAGTCAAACGCAACACCAGTGTACTCGTACTGCATAAAGTAATTGAAAGTAATCAATTCTTAACACTTCTTCCATGCATGCATACGCTATTTCCTTCATTAAAATGGCCTTGAGATGCTCTCTAATTCCCAACTTTCCAAGCTATTATATTACCTTGGCTTTGGCGGAGGAGTCCCTTCTATCTTTCTCTTTCTTTCCATAGTATAGGTATAGGATTTCATCCATCGTTTCTTTTCTCGAATCTGTGTAAATGTGGTGGTTCTACAAACATTTCGGTAATTTATTCCTAAGGTTAGCACACCACGATTTACTATGTACCCCGACGCCATGTTGGATGTAGCTGACAGGGGACACAGCTCGCAGCCACGGGCGAACAGCCCGAGCCGAGTAAACCCGAAGGTTCTTCTTCTTCTTCTTTTTAATGGTAGTTAACCAATCTTATCAGTACGTTACTTCCACCAACTGGACTGGAGAGTGGATCATTAGATTGACAGGATCCTTCAAAAAAATTAATTAAGACATAGATAAATAAAATAAAATACAAGATAACAATAGTGTGGCTTGCTTTGCAACCACATTAATTATATGTGTATATATAAACTTAGATTATCTCAATTAAACAGATAATCTAGGCCCTTTAAGGACAAATTGCATATTTCCTCGTTATGTTGAGCACCGGTGTTACACTGTCTTGCAGTGTATGCATGTCTCTGTTGTGTTTCCAATTTCAAGTAGGGTGTGATTGAGCCCCGTGTGTCCTATTCTCAACCTTTTTATAATACTATCTTCTTTGATTTCTGCGCCCATTTCTTCCAGCGCCAACATGATCTTGGATTCTATAAAGTAGTCCGCCTACTTCACTACAGTCCAAATACTCTTGCAAGATATTTTGTATATATGGTTTGATGTAAGCCTTAAGCTTCATTTATGCTGTTATCTGTAAATGTATCCTCTGCCTTTTAGTGGTCTGCTTAGCGAATACGTCGACCTCCTAATTACCGTTTACCACAACATGGGCAGGAACCCACGAAAACCAACATCGAAACTCTCATTTTGAAGCGTACAGACTTACCAATATCATTAAAACCAAAGTTTTGATTCGGCCATGCTCGATAAACGTGGTTATGTTCAACATCTTCAATGCGTGACATTATCTTAAATTGGCATAACAACTGGCTAGAAATTGATTCATTTTTGTTTTTCCTTAAGACAATAAGCTTCGAAGTTTCTTTGTACTGTTAGGCTACTTGTATTAGTAACCTTTTTATACAACCTACTAATTTGAATGATGATGTAATGCCATAATTCCCTAGAATCAATTGCCTGGCTTAGATAAGGACCCAATTTTTCACATGTAAAGGTTTATACAAAAATTAATACTGATGGAACTGCTTGTGTATTTTATTTAAGAAAGACATGGACACAAACCATAACTATGTTCACATATAATTTTATAGTAAAATAAATAAATATTTGCTTAAGAGTTTGCATTGACCAGGTCCTTTCCACTGCCTGTGCACCTTCCATCTTTGTTCCTAATCAGCCTCATTGTGCATAAAGATAGGTTTTTCTTTACACAAGAGCGGTGGGTTGGAGTTTCAGAGCGTTGTGAGGCCTCCATGTGACTTCTGCAGGCAATACTTTAGGAAGTCTTGTAAGTTTTCCAACTGCATGGTTAAATCAGACAAGACATCCACATCTGAGCAGTTGTGACTCATGGCTTTAAGGAGCTCCAGCTCTTCGTGTAACCTCTTTCTGTTCCTAATTGTAGCCATTTCAGATGTCTATAAAAATAAGAAAATGTTAATATCATTAATAGACTTCAAACCATTTTCTTTCAATTTCACAGGATTTTCAAAGTTTGACATATACATACCATTGTGATTTTTGCACCATCAGAATGTCTTTGTTCATCCTCATGTGAAGGTTGTGGATCACTATCCCACTTGCCTGTGAGATAAGGTCCGTTGAGGTAGGAGGATGGCAATTTGTCCCAGCCCCATTCGGGATGGTGCAGGAACACGGCAAAGAAATGCTTACACAGGATATGTGTTTGAATGTAAGCATGGCAGCTACACGAAGGCGACGAGGTAGTTGTCCCGAAATCCACAGTGCACCATGGAATGGGGTCAGATTCTTTGACTTTAAAAACTCCCTGTTCAATGTTGATGGGTCTTACACAGCTTTCCCCAATCTCTTCTGCTTTCTCCATGTTGATAAGGCAGAGTTTGAGAGTGGCTGCTGGAATGTTTTGTAAGAACTGTGGCACCTGTGGATGATAACATCTGTACTCGTCACTCCTGCTGTACTCTGAAAACACGTATTCCTGCCACCGTGCTGGCAGGTAATGGTTGATTAAAGTATCTGCGATGTTGCTTATCGTCTTCTTGTCTCTGTTGGCCTTTTTCAGAAAACTGTGTTTCAAGAATGCGTTTAGTGATTCCATTCCATTGTTAGTGTCCACTGCTAGATGGTACACATTGTCCCTGTAGGCCCTGGCCCACTTCTCGGGACTACAGAGCCATTTGGTCTCTAACCAAGCTTTGACGTGTGGTTTCTCCCACAGTGCTGAGGATTTTAACCTTTCTAAAGAAGTTTTGTAATGTGTTTCCTCCATTTGCCCAGGTGGCGCTGTAGCAATGTTGCGAAGCAGTCGAATGAGTTGCTCCCCTTCTTCTCTTGACAGACCATGCTTGGCGTTTTGGATCCACCGGGTCCAGGCCTGCTCCCTGTAGAAGTCGCACAGATACACGGAGGAGTTTGGAAAGGCACTGCGCAGTGCACTACACTCAGCTTTACTGTCACCCATCATCCAGAAATGTGGTTTCCAGTATGGATTCCAGACTTTCAACATATTCAGCGCCTCCTTGATGTAGGCTACCTGATCGTGCTGGATGAAGAACATTGCTACGACAATGTAGCCACCGTTTGTTAACACACACACAAGGTATAGAGCCAGGTCATAGTTTATGTTCTTGTATGTTGCGTCAAGCAGGCAGATTGCGTTACCATAGTGCATCATTACATCTTGCTGCCATTTTTCTTGGTGGACCAACAGCAAACTTTCCTCATAGACTTCATAGTCTGCCACTGTTGTTTTTTCATCAGCAGCATGAGTTGAGTCATTCTGCTCCAATGCGCTGGTCTGTCTGATATCTCTCGTGTTCATTTGCCCTGTAGAAGATGCTCTTCTGTAAGGCCGGAAATATTGCTTTGCTCCGTCTTTTCTCCATTGTCCAAGTTTACGGCTGAGGTTCACCTGATCCATTTTGGTCAGTCTTTGCTTTACTTTTCTTGTTTGGCACACAATGTGATCCTTGATATCTTTCAATTTGGGGTAGTATGTCAGATCTGATTTGTTAGGTGCTGCCGTGTCTGACATTTTATCAATCAAATATCGCTTCAGTATGGCTTGGATTTCCATGCTGTCGGTCATGCCTTCTTCCACCAGCTCTTCAATCCACATGGTCAGCTGTGGATGAATGGTTTGTGCAGTATCTGAACAGCATTCTTGGTTATGGTTTGTGTGGGCATCATCTAAAGGGAGTTCAACGTAATATCTCTCTTCTCTTATCACATTTTCCCCTTCTTTGAGAGCCTTAAGTAAACGTAGTTTAATCCTGCAACATTCTGTTGATTGGTATTTCTTGCCGTCCGTCTTGTATTGAGGGAATCTGTAGATCTGTTTAATAACTAGTTTTGCTTCACAGCCCTTCTTTGTCGTCATTTGTCTTTTTTTATTTGTTGGTTCATAGTCATGCCCTGCTGACGACGTTCCACTCTCCCCCTTCTCACTTTTCTTTTTATGTTCCCTTCCAGGTCCCAACTGACATTCAAGGATTTTGCGGCCACCCAGAACAAAAGGGACCCCATCCCACTGGACATGTGGACTGCTGGACTTACTGAATATAATGGCTCGCAAACAATATTTTTCCGTTGGGCTCCATTGCATGGTTGTGGATGTTCTTGTACAGAAGGTTGTTTTTGTGTTAGCACGTTTGTAAACTTCTAGTACCTGTTGAAGGCTGGCCTCAGAAGTGACATATCCATACATGTAATTTTGGTTTCTTCTGAAGCCCTCCAACAATGTAGGCCAATCAATGGTAGTGTCATGTGCATCCATCCTATAAGAAATGTATACATATGTTAGTCTTTTTATTTAAACATATTGGAATTTTTATCTTTTACGGTATCAATTGTATATGGGTGGTGTCCATGTTAAACATTTTCTATTCTATTCTCTAGTTTTTTTAAAGGGGTGTGCCTGTACAGTAAGATCATTCAGCACAACCTACCAGGCGAATGTACCCCGTCTCTGAATATACCGTAATACGACTTATTCAGTCATTGTTAAATGTAGGCATTCAGCAGTCCCGACACAAAAACAGCGCAACGTAGCCTTGGCATGAACGCCTTTAACAAGCTTTATACTTTATAACAAGCATGGATTTTCACTAGTATGTGAAATCCACTTGCTATCATATATGCATGAATCATAAACGTGTACAAAATGATGCAGCTAAAAAGTAACATCCGACCAATTAAGTTTCTAACCATGCGTTACGATTTACCTGCATGAGTTACGATTTACCTGCTTCCCACAGAGGACATAACCACCATATAGATTGGAAATAGGGGTGTATTGGTTCAAAATCCCTCACAGGGTTCATTCAACACTGTACTGTACACTGCTCGGGCTCTGTACGCCATGGACGTATTTTTAATGTGTTCGTTGCCAGCTGTGTCCCCGCTGTGTCCCATGTGAATGTGTCCCCACTACCGCTAGGTGTGTCACTGTAAAACATTTCCGACCCAAAACAAAGTAGGGTCCGGCTGGGCAGTACCACGTTTCCATGGAAACGAAGAAAGGCGTTTACTAACAGTTAAACTGCTGAATACTTAGGCGACATTACTTTATACCTTTGCGATCAAGTAAAATTGTTCCAGAAATAGTACTTTCACCCGTTAATATTATCCGACTATGTATCCAGCCGAGATCCATGAAAAGACGATAAAGGATATGAACGTAAACGGAATTAAAACAGGAGATGCCAATACATTTGACTCCTCTATTCAAAACAAACAGAACGATCCAAATGATCAAACAACTCCAGCCGAATCACATCGGGACAAACAGAAAGATACTGGACCAAGAATCACCAAGAAGTTTTTAAGGGATCACTGCAAGGAAAACAAGCTTTATGTCACACCTCACCTGAATGACACTTTGTACTTGCACTTTAAAGGTTTTTCCACCATAGAGAATTTGGGTGAGTATACAGGACTAAAGTGCCTCTGGCTGGAGAGCAATGGGCTGCGACGAATTGAGAACCTGGAGGCCCAGACTGAGCTCCGCAGCTTGTTCCTGCAGCAGAACCTTATCTACAAGCTTGAAAACCTTGGATCCCTTGAAAAACTCTGCACACTCAATGTCTCCAACAACTACATCCGTACTATAGAGAATATAGCCGGTTTACCAGAGCTGGGCTCACTTCAGATTGCCCATAATAAACTGGAAACGATGGGGGACATAGAGCACCTGAGAGAGTGTCTTTCTGTCAGCGTTCTGGACATGTCCCACAACTTGCTAAGTGACCCCGAGATCCTTGCTGTGCTTGAGAGCATGCCACAATTGCGTGTGTTAAACCTAATGGGGAACAATGTGGTTAAGAAAATCCCAAATTACAGAAGGACCCTGATTGTGCGTCTCAGACTACTCACTTACCTCGACGACCGGCCTGTGTTCCCCAAAGACAGGGCATGTGCAGAGGCGTGGGCAGTTGGGGGGCTAGATGCCGAGCGCAAAGAAAGGGAAATGTGGGAAACACGAGAGAGAAGGAAGCTACAAGATAGCTTGGATGCCATGGCAACCATCCGGGACAAGGCCATTGAGAGACGTCGCCTCAGAGAGATGCAAGAGAAAGGTAAACTGTCTAAGTCTACAACAAATATTTAACACAGATGGTTAATGTCATGTGTCTTTCAAAATCACTGAATCTTTATTGTTACACATTCTAGGTCAGGCTGAGGATTCCCCGAAAGTGGAATCTCAGAGCTCCTGTAATGAGCATGAGACAATGATTGCTTGCTCCTCACTGGGAGATACAATTGAGGCCTTTGTGCAGGACAGTCTGGAAGCCCACGAGGAGTTCCTACAGAGCCAGAAGTTAGGCAGAGATCTCGAGGCTGAACAACCCGACGAAGGTTTGATGATAGAAAAGCAAGAAGATGATTACTACAGCCCAAAGGAGATGCAGAAGAATCTTGAGGAGGATCTAGAGAGTGAGGAAAGTCCAGAGAGGTCAGAAATTGAGGCTGAAGAGAGAGTGGGTGGAGCCACCGGGCTGTCAGATGAAGGGCATCAACAAGATGAACCTGATATGGGGATGAACAAGCCACAGAGGACCCATTTGGAAAAAAAGCCAACAGAGTCTGGCCATGGAACTGAAGAACACTGGAGAGCGCAGGGGGACTGGAAGCAGCCTGATCCTCTGCCCCCGATGGCTCCCTCTGATCTAGATGACATGGCGCTGATGATGGCCGCCGGTGGTCCTGGGCCTCTGGTGACAGAACTGGAGGAGGTGGAGCATCTTGAGACCATTCACCTGCAGTTGCACCAGCCGCTGTGCATTGCTGACCTGCCTGACCTGGAGGATATGGACACTGAAGATAAGGACTTCACAGGCTTCCTCACCTTCCAGGAAGGAACCAGACCAAAAATACAAATCATATCAGGTGATGATGATTTGACGCAATATCAGGATGAGGCGGCCCTGGCTTTTGAGGCAACATCAAGCCCAGCCTTGTTGTTCAAAAAGAGTGATCACAACACATTGTTTGATAATTCCAAGAAGGGTGTGGCCATGGTGGATCCAGGAGCTGAAGATGCTACGATGCCAGTGATTTTTGAACCACTTGGAGGGTCCATTCCAAACCAAAATTCCAAATATCCACCCACCCGTTTGATTGAGGAACTTGATTGAGACTTTCAGATCAAGTTTTCTTTTCATTTACACAATGTACAATGTGTGGTTAGTGCCCAAATGTTATACAGGGTAAAAGCTCATCTTCTTAATTTGTAGTAATGATTAGGCTCGCTATATTTATACATTAAAGTTTTATTTTTAATATTTACACTTTTTTTCATAGCTTACCTTTAGTATCTACCAAACTGACATTGGAGATTGCAAACTGTATACTGTGTGAGATTACAAACATTAATTTCTGTTTTTGGAAGGATATCTTTGGAATAAAAAGAAACAAACTGTTTTATGTTCCCAGCCTGTTTTTATGAGTACCAGCCTTTTATTTAAATAAATATACAATTATCAGCATTATTATGCAGGTCTCTAATGAACAGGAGAGTGAAGCCGTGTTGTTCCAGTAACAGCTGAAAAAACAACATTTTTCAGAATAGTCATGCCAAGCTTCATAGGAAGTCCTTACAGGTGTTCTGTATATTTTACAACAGCATATAAGACGTGCATTCAATTTAGGGTATAAACAATATATGAACTATACAGTCTTCTTTTACAGCCTCTCTTACCACAGAGCAATGCAATGCAATAAATCTATTCTTACATTCCTATTCACATTTCCACAACTGCTGTAATTCCAGTTGGTCTACATTGACCAATTTCTTCAGTACACTTCTGTTACCTTCAGGGCATCTTGTGGCAACAGGCATGGACAACAAGCAGTCAGCAGCAAGGAATGGCCGCAATTTTTTTTATATAGACCACAGAAAAGATGATATGGTTAAGAAAAAAAATAATGGACATGTATACAATAAAGAAATTGTGCACACACACGCCTGTATGCGAAACAAGTGCAGCAAACATGACGCACATTTAGAATAAGAGAGGCTCCACACACACACACACACACACACACACACACACACACACACACACACACACACACACACACACACACACAC
>JAOPJO010000054.1:10649031-10661053 GCA_027123675.1 Molva macrophthalma | reverse complement strand
TGTGTGTGTGTGTGTGTGTGTGTGTGTGTGTGTGTGTGTGTGTGTGTGTGTGTGTGTGTGTGTGTGTGACTGTGTGTATTTGTCTCTCCGTGTGTCTGTATGTGAGACTGTGTGTGTGTGTGATTACCCAGTACCTGCGCTGGTGGAGATGAAGCCCAGAGCGAAGGGGGTGGTGTCCCCCAGCTGGACGGACACGTTGACGTTGGAGATGGAGGAGGTGACCATCAGCGGGGCGTCCAGGTGGGGGAAGCGTCTGTAGGGCAGAAAGGTGTGCAAATACTCTAACGGTCTACTCGACACAACACAACACCATGGATGAAGTAAAGGGAGGAAGGGAAATGTACACACACACACAGACACACACACACAGACACACACACAGACACACACACAGACACACACACACGGACACACACACACGGACACACACACGGACACACACGAGGAGGAAGAAAGAAGTGAAGGGTTAAAAAGATTGAAAGATAAACATAAGTGGAATAAAGACAGCCATGTGTTATAAATGTGGGAGTTAACCTATCAAATCAATATGTTTTATACATATTATTTTTCGACTTGATACGAATATTAAACCGATTTCAACCGCTAAGCAACCAGTGACATGACGGGAGGGTCGACTGACTTGCCTTTTTCTATGCGCTGCTTTCCTGTGAAACAGCTGTTTCCATGGAAACAGATCCAGCCAATGAGAGAACTCCTGGTGACGGTAGTGGATGATGCAGGTGTTGAGTGTGATGGAGCCTGAGATGTTCATTGATGTAACCTGAAGAGACCCGCAGGACAACACCACACTGAGAAGATGAGTCACACGCCTCAACATCACATTTTACCGAAGGGGGCGATAAACGTCTGGAAACCCGGGTTCCTCGTACCTTCAGATCCGTCTTCAGAGTGTTCAGGCAAAGTATTCGTTGTCGACTTTGAGAGAGTAGAAGGCCGTCTGTAGGATATCAATGAAAGAAAAAGGAAAAATCCATAAAAACACGCTGCTTATGGATCTAAGTATACAGACGTCTATACAGACGTCCTCAGTGCTGGCAGTTTGTCTGAGCTGTCCGTCTGTCTGCTCACCTTCCAGAAGGAACTCCAGGCTGCTGTGGGGGAGGCTGAATGGGGGAGTGAAGCTCTCTAGAGCCGGCTGGTCCTCCTCGCGCCCGTAGCCCACCTTCAGAGACTTGAGGGTCCAATTCAGGTGTCTGCATGAGGCGGAGGAAGTGCAACGTCATTAAAACTCACTTCGGCACAAAGTTTCACTTTCACAACTTTTTTAATAATAATGACTTGTCGTCAATATTAAAACGTTCAATGTAAAACCAATCACATCGTGTGAAAAGTCGCTGACCAGAATAATAAGGAGTTGTAAGCCCTGCATTTTATATTACTTTCAAAACAGAGACGTGCTGTGATGGGTGACTTTACCTCTTCTGGCTCTGCATGGACAGAGTTATGTTGGTGTTTTCAAATTCCACATTGACGTTCTGAGGAATAAGCTGATGGAAATGTTCAACCGCCTCCATTTGGATGAACTGTTCGTTCTCACAGGCTGAAAGGTTATAAATAATTGATTACATTCACTTAACTTGTACAAATGTGGCAATGCATCCTCTACAAATACACAGTTGTATAGCCTGCAGGTAAACTAATGTTCTCACCCAAATACACATAGGGCTCACTTTCCCTTGCCGTCTTTGAAAGGTTACTTCAACCACACTAAGAGATATAGTTACCAGGTCCCATTGTTAATGGTAAGAAGTGGTTATATGTTTAACGTTTTTAAGTTCGAATTAATATTGAACTGCACTCAAAATATGCTAGAGATATAGTAAAGCAAAATGTAAGATGGGGTTCAGGGTGAAAGGCAGTAGTGATAATGGTCAGGTATATCCTGTCAGATTGCCATTTCATTGAAGTTGAATCACTGCATGGAGCGGCAGAAGGTGAGAGTATTTGATGACGTCATCGTTGCTGGTGCTCACCAGCCTGCGTGTGGGAGCCTGCAGAGGGGGGTGGAGGCAGCAGGAGCTGGCTGAGGAACAGGCCCTCGTGGAGCTCTGCGAGCAGATTCCTCACACTCAGGGACAGACAGCCGGGCTTCATGTCTGGTAGGCTCACGTCCCCGGACAGGCCCAGGCTCAGGGACACCTCCGCCAGACATATGTCCTTCAACAGACGTGAGGTCGTTCAGCTGACAATTTAGGACGATTTCTGTCAAACGTCATTCCACATGCTTTGTGTGGACCTACCTTCTGGCTGTTCTTGAGCACCTTGCTGCTTAACTGCCCAGCAGTAAAGTCCCATGCCAACCTGAAATACAAAATACAACTAAATAGGTTGGCATGTATTTATTAAGAAATTAATTATCAATTTGCAGACACTTTTACCTGACAGCGATTACTTTTATGTCAGTGAGCAGACAGGGGTTCTGCAGGCATTTTACTCAGGGATGCCTACAGGTAGACTGCAAACATTTGGGTTTGACCCCAGAACCTTTCAGCTGAGAATCAAACAAACACTCTACCCAGGAGACTATCCTTCCCCTCAGACACAAGAGATAGTCATTCCAATAGACGGAGTAGCAGCACAAGCAGCAGCAGATCAATCGGATCAATAAGCGTGTGGATTGCATGGTTACCGTTTACTCTGATGATCGAGTAACAGACCGAGGCCAGTGACCGTCATGTGCCAAAGAGACTCTGACAGGGAGAGGTTCAGTACCATCACACTGATGGAGGCCATGTGGAAGGACAACAGCTGCGATGAGAGAGAGAGAGAGAGAGAGAGAGAGAGAGAGAGTGAGAGTGAGAGTGAGAGTGAGAGTGAGAGTGAGAGTGAGAGTGAGAGTGAGAGAGAGAGAGAGAGAGAGAGAGAGAGACAGAGAGACAGAGAGAGAGACAGAGAGACAGAGAGAGAGAGACAGAGAGAGATGTTTAGTCAACACATGAGTTTACCACAAAGGAAAGTCTGAAACAGTCCATCATTGTGAGTGACCTTGTTCTTATCAGTAAATACATTCAGCTTAAAAATATAGTGTCCCAATCTCGGAAAGGTGATCTTTGAAAAACACAACACAAAACCTCCCCACAGAGCACAGATTAAGATCTCAGGAGGCGATTTTCCAGACCAACCAATATGGGTAACTCAATACAGCTGGTCAGACAAAGCCAGGTCAAGCAGCTGTTGACACAACAACAGTTTGATTGTATTTTACGTTTCAATAGTCTGAGAAATCACTTGGCAAAAAGCAAACAGCTGGTTCAATCTACCCTTGCCCTTGTGAAGTGCTCGTGCAGCATTAAAAACAAACACCCCCCCTACATAGAGAAATACCACGCACTCAACCAACGATGACAAAAAAGGACCTAGATTCCTTGGTTTAGGGGAGGAGAGAAGGGAGCATGCGTACCTGTGAAAGCAGGCGTATCATTGTGGGGTTGATCTGCATCTTCCCTGGGTTCCTCCCATCGCTCTTCTTCACCACGGCCCTCAGAGGAGCCTCCAGGTCAAACCTGACCCGGGTCTCCCCGACACATAGAGCCAGGTACCTCCTGGAAGCATGTACAACACACCTCAATGGAGAACCACAGATCATTATCTGTATCGTGTCTGAGGTCTGCACACACTATCATCTCATAGAGAAGCACTACTTACGGCAAGTCCTGGTTCAAGAGCTTGCTTGAGATCCATATTCTATCAATTTCCTGTCATAGAAATGGGACATAACAACATTTGTAACTGGTAGAGTATATAGTAGGTGTCCTTGGGAGAAGTGTGTCTCTCGGATGCCATGCATAACCCCCGGCTCGGGAAAGCCAGGTAAACACAGCTTAAGCAGTGACCTACCAGAGTGTGCTGGGGTTGAAACTGGATACTTATTCCTCGGACAGAGAACAGGCCGACCGACTTGATCCTTAGCTCAGCATTTAGTGAGTTCTGAAAGAATCGCACTGCCAGGGTGCATATAAGCCACCTGTGGGAACAACACGTAAAGGTCTTAATCTTCACACATGAGCATTGGTTTGTATTTAATGTATTCTGTCCTTTATCTAGTTAGGTTCACAAAAACGAGCTGGCTGTATCTGATAAAGCCTGAACTGTATCATGCACTGTGTATTAAGTTAAAGTGCATTTAATTGCATCGCTATACTCTTTTGGGCAAGCTGTCACTTGTGGTTCTGCACTTGCGCGTCCTGTTCCAGCTTCCAGACTACAAACATGCACAATATCCTTTAGGGAAATTGTGTACTAGATATGTAATGACACGTGGATACAGCGTTGTTTTAATTCCAGGTGTGGTGAATATAACATGTCGGATTTAAAACGGGGATGAGGTGTGTCAAGGCAATACAGAGGCAAATAAAGGCTTTATGACGTGACTACGACAAACACAATAAAAGCAAATCCTACCTGAAGATTAGGGAAAATATAAAGGTTATGCCAACAATCAAAGCTCCCAGGGAACATATCAGCAACAAAGACATCTTGCTCCAACTAACTAGTTCACACCGTCGTCTCGGTCATGGGGCAGGGCGCCGTGGTACTTGGTGTCAGCTGCTGTCAAGGTGGGAAACATTAGCCCATATTAAACGGAACAGCTACAGTCATGCAAATGCTTCCTGATTTGGGTACTAGAAACAGTAGTACGATAGTGGATGTCACAAAGTGTCCATGTCTGACAGTAGACAGGTAGCTGCGTTAGATATATGTCAAAACCAAAAGCTTCCACGTTTGCTGCCATGAGTTTACATCATATTAAGAGATGAAACTGCAGCTATATCCCAAATGGGTTAAAACGCCTGGACAATCTGTGATATGGTAGTGAATAAAACATTAGACTTGCTCTGCCCCTTCAGTGCCACACTGCAAGCGCAGACCAGTTAGCGATAACAGCCACGTAGCTAGCCTAGAGAAATGAATGACAATACCGTTCACCAATAATTATGTGTTAGGGTGGAGGACTGTCGTACTATAACTAGCAAAGTTAGCTTAGCGCAATAACTATTTGTATGCAGCTAGCAGTTCAATCTTAAACTGAACAAAAATATATTTTTAAACCATACATTTTAACTATTAACTGCATAACTTACCCTTTGTTTTAGTTTATGTTAACATGTTCAGTGGCTTTTTGCAGCGCCCATAATGCTACACAGTCCAGCCCCTGAAGACGGTGCTCCTAATCGGGTAAACACAGGAAACTGAATCACTAGCTCCGCTTCACTCTGATCTCTCTGCACTGTGTCCCAGTTTAGCTGCTGCTAGCATCACATTTGATTTGCTTTGGAAAAGGGCCAATAGCGCCATCTGTGGCAAGAAAGGGTAAAGGTTTGGGCAAACCTATCAGCCTTTTACAGACCGCTATTTACTATATTTCACTAAATGGCAACAAATAAATAAGAAGGAAAGAAAGAGAAAAAAGCATTTATTACATTGTCACTTTATTTCACATGTTCAATATTGTACAGTATGGATAATTACGAATGTGTATTTTTTGGATTTCAGATATATTCACCCAATTACTATTATACGGTCAAATATGAATTAAATATTAACTCCGTTGTCCTTGTCGCACTTCCTTGTCATCTGTTGAGTTTTGAGTCACTGCTGTCTTGAGTCACTGTTTTTCACTGTAAAATGGCATATGGTGGAACCATATTCACATTACAAAGAAGTGGATCTTTCTACCAAGTTGAACCTACACTTTAACAGTACAATTCTTGGATAATCCATTCAACAGAATATTCAGACTAAAATAGTATTTTTTTAGCAACTTTACAAAGTAGAGATTTCCATTCAGCCAATTGTTTTCTCATGCGATAGCTTTCTGTCTGTTGTGTTTGGCAAACCACTCATCGCTCTTGTCTTCGGCCATGGCCTGAAAACAAATTGAATAAAGAATGCATTGACAATTTACTTTGTGACCAATGTTTCATATCAGCCATAATTAAACGTTGGATCAAAACAAACCTTATCAAGCAATGCGTTTCCATTGGGATCCACCTTAGAAAGTTCCCTAAAGGCCTCATCCCCTACAAAGCATATCTCGTGGGTATCCTTAAAGAAATAAATGTATATAATGTTATGGTAAAATACATAATGATTGGCTCAAATCTGATGTTCTGTAATCCACTTACTGGGTCTGCCAAAATGACCACTTCTACTGTAGCCTTTCCTGGGGTATCCAGGCTGACTAATGGAGTTAAGATCTTCTGATTCTCCTTCTGCATCAAGGCTTCCAGGTCAGGCAACTAAAAAGGCAAAATTACTTACAACCATTTTTATTTGATTCAAAGGTGAACAGAAATAAAGAATGAGTGATAGTAAATGTGTGACATATTGGTTATTATACCTGGTCTCTTGGGCATGAAAAGGCTATTCTTCCAAAAGCTGTTCCATGGTCTACACTCCCACCAATATCGTGAAGCTCAAGCTTACACTAGATACACACACACACACACACACACACACACACACACACACACACACACACACACACACACACACACACACACACACTTATCTTACAGTGTTATTCATGTAATTCACAGGTTGATTACATCTATATTAATATACTTCTCAGACGCCACATATTCATTTTGACTCACCTGCTTGTCTTCATATGCCATCAGTACGGTTTTCTTTTCCTCATTCTTCCCCAACACCTTCATCCCCAGGAGATCGGTCCAGTAGTGGGTGGACTTAGGAAGGTCTGACACGCCCAGGCAAACCTTCTGCACTGGGTCTTGTACAAGGTGAAGACGTCATTACATAGTTTCTACATCCTATCAATACATGGTATCAGAACTGAATTCGAAAACTACTGCATGGATAATATCCTTTTATTGAAACCAGCTTTACCAGGGTTCTCTCAATTATTTGATTACAACAATGAATTTGTTAATAATAGTTTCATTGGTATTGCAATGCAATAATGCAATATTTAACTATTGAAAGTAAGAAGAAGTACAATAGTTTATGCAATGAATTCCTGGTCAGATATGCTCAATGTGAAACATTTTTGTGAAATAATGTTGATGTTGAAAGTTATGTGAAGGTTCAGTTCCAAGTTGTCTCCAAATTCAAAGATCAACAATCCAGTCCATAAATGTTGGGGCCGGAGACACAAACCACGGAGACACAAACGCAGCCCAGACTCACCACTGGTGGGCTGCTCTTTATCAACCAGGTAGAAAGGGTATCCGCCGGGCGCCTCCGTGCGATAAATTGCTTCTTCTACCTCCGTGAGGGGCCAACCAAGACGCTTTGCGTTCCTCACAGCTTGGCTCGATTGCAGAGTCAATCCCTGATATAACAAGAAAACAAAAAATGATAACATATACTTAACTATTATGTCACTATGATGTATTGTTATAATAAACCCCTTGTTGCTCACCTGGAAGTCATTGCCGAGGTTATACTCTCCGACGCCGTAATTGTATGTCAGTTCAGCAACGAAATGGTAATCCTCTGGACCAAAACCTACCATTGTCTTGCTCCATTTCCCATCATAAGGCCTATAGATAGCACCAGCAAGAGATTACAACGGTGTTGAAATGTTCTTTTCCAATACACTGCCAAAGTTCAAGAGCAGGTTGGACATTGAGAAAAGCATTGTACCCATTGCAACTTGCTTTGCAGCCTTCTTCAAACTCTTCATGTCTTAAAATCTGAAACGATTAAGGAAGACATTAGTAAAAAATCTACCTGCGGCAGATTTCCATAATTACAATCGAATGTAGCAATGGCATGCAATTTAACAATAGATATGTCAGCGGTGTCGTAATGGCAGCAACGCGGAAGATAATCCAAGAGTTGACACACAAAGGTACCTTCATTCCCAGAACATCTCGGTAAAATGTGGCTGTTTTAGCCCTATCACCAACTTTAAAAACAAAATGCAACGTTCGTCTCATAGCCATCGCAACAGCAGCAGATCCTGTCAAAGCAAAAAGAGACGACTGCTACAGCATCTACGCTGCGATGCACGATTGGATCTCCTCGATATCGATGTTTCTGAGATGGACTTTATGCTAGATAATACTTTATAAGTTGTATGAAGAATGAAGTGGGCGACTATTGTTCAATACATATTATAATATTAAAATGTAAATAATGTTTGTTTTAAATATGATTGTAATACACAACACTTTGTTATAATATTTCAAAATTAATATAATTTGGATGCACTACTACACAATCCGCTAGAGGGCGGCAGCCAGTCAGGGTTACTTTGACAGATTTGAGAAGAAGAAGAAGAAACGCCAGACATGGCGGCCTACATGAGAAGCGTGATATTTATGCTATCCACAGAACGTAATGCATTGCTGAGAAAAGGATGCGATTACACAGTTGAATCAAAGCGGTATGTGCGTGGGCTGAGAAGGACACCTGTCAAGGTGTTGTTTCCCGAAAGCAACAGGGAAGCTGTAGCTCCTCAGGTCTCTCAGGTTCGGAAAGAACCAAAGCCCACTCCAAAAGCGCCTGGAATAAAAAGTACGTTTACTTCGCCAGCGATCGTCCCAAGCAATGTGTCGCCTGTATCGGAGCAATCAAACATCACAATTTCAAAAGACCGAATCGGAGGACTTCGTTTCGAAACAGCCTTTCCCGGAGACAAAAGACTGGCGTAAGTTAGTTGAAAATCATTTGAGGTTAAGTGTTGCATTTGATTGCATTTGACTTTGGTACCAAGCTAGCAACATCATTTAATAACCAATCGAATGTTTGTCGTTCGATTAATCGTTTTCATATTGAATGTGCAGGACAAATGTTTTTTTGTAACATGGCAATGTTATCCCAATTGTCTCAATACAAATGTGACCCAAACACGTCCAAGGGCACGCATTCGCGTGACAACAAAACTATACAGTCGGTGGATGTCCAAATGTGAATGGTCTCCTCCCCTTTATTTTAATAGTGCTTTTATTTCTCGCCTAAAACAAGATGCGTTGTAAGTGTTAAATCGAAAACGATTTCTTCCTTCCCCCCCAGGAGGGTGGTGAGTATTGCCCGTTCCAGGACATTTCGGGAGCACCAGGGGAAGATCCTTCTGGAGGGAAAGCGTCTGATCTGCGATGCCCTGGAGGCTGGAGCCAACCCCCAGATGGTGTTCTTCAGCCGAGTGGAAAGGCTGTGTGAACTGCCCCTCGACAAGCTGAAGAGAGCCACTCTTGTTAAAGTCAAGTTTGAGGAAATCAAGATCTGGTCAGAACTTGTGGCTCCACAGGGGGTGATGGGTACGTTTTCCTCCTTCAGAAGTGGCCAGAAAGACATGATGTCCAATAAGACTTCTAATGTGTCCGTAATTATTATTATACAGCTTAATGCTCTATTCTGGGCAGGAGTAGTGTTCTTTAAGTATTGGTTATCCTAGATTCAGCCTCTAAGCGACAGAGTAATGTGTAAACGTTAGGGACAGGTGAACTGTACAGCGGTCCTCTTATCCCATGCTACTCTTGGTGGGACCAGCCCTGTTATTATATTGTGTTACCCTGGTATGCTGATTTAATTCACTAATTGGCACACACTTTTATCTAAAGCTACTTTAGAGAGTTCAGACACAGGGCAGGCGATTAGAGAGCAGGACGGGGTTACACCCGAGACGCTGCGCTGCCATCTGGCCCTCATACTGTTCTTACAAATGGGAAGCAGCTGCGAGTCTGCCACAAGGAACCGTGTTGATCCTAGCTGACCCGTCATCTTCTCCTTTCTCCAGCCATATTCTCTCGCCCCGACCCGGAGAAGATGACCTTCCCGAAGACCCGCCACACCGTGCCGTTGTCTCTGATCTGCGACAACATCCGCGACCCCGGCAACATGGGGACCATCCTGCGCTCTGCCGCCGCCGCCGGCTGCCTGAATGTCCTGCTCACCAAGGGTAAGGACAAAGGTCACTCCAGGCATGTTGACTTTGAAACGACTCCAAATGACCGAGTGAGAAGACTATGTTTTGTCCGATAGGCTGCGTCGACGCCTGGGAGCCGAAGGTGTTGCGTGCAGCGATGGGCGCCCACTTCCGCCTCCCCATCTTCTCCGGCCTGGACTGGAAGGACATCAAGGGCCGCCTCCCGGAGCACATGTCCGTCCACGTGGCCGATAACTACCGCGGCCCCCGGAGCGTAGAAGAGGAAGTCATGGAACATCATCACGCAGAGGTCAAGGCGTCTGACAAAGCCCTGAAGGCGGGGGACTACGGCTGGGTGAGCACGCGGCGCAGCCAGAGGAACGCGGGCCGCGAGGAGTACGACTCGGACGACCCAGACTCGGACTCGGACGACGAAGCAGTAAGGCTCTCGCTTCCTCGCGTCGACGCCCAGCTGTACCACGAGAGGTGGGCTCGGGGGCCGGCCGCACTGGTGGTCGGCGGAGAGACCCACGGGCTGAGCCTGGAGTCGGTGGAGCTGGCGGAGGAGACGGCGGGCCGCAGGCTGCGGATCCCCATGGTGCCCGGCGTGGACAGTCTGAACTCGGCCATGGCAGCCAGCATCATCTTGTTCGAGGGCAGGAGACAGATGTTGGACTCGTCGGAGACTTCCGAAAGGGAAGGTGGAGAGGCGGCTCACATGAGTGTATTTATGTTTGAATGAGGAATTCATTGTAATGATTCAGAAGACGTTTTGGCCATTTACAGTAAGTTTGCGGTATGCTGGGCCTTGACTGCTGAAGTAACTTCAAGGTCTGAAAGTATGTTTTGTTTTGTAGAGAGATTGACTGCATTAATCAGGATGTGCTTCAGCCTCATGCTCTCGAGAGGCTCTGAGGTCTTTATTGTACTGAGATTGGTTGTCTAGTGATTTATATATTTACAAGTAAGCCTGCTCTGTAAATAAAACAGTGTATCACTCCATGCAAATGTGTTGGTACACATCCACCCTCTGTAGAGCCATAAACAAGTCAATACAGAACAATGCCTTTATTTTCTGCTTTCGGCACAGAAGCATGTTTGTGACTGAGAAACCTAATTATCGGTTAATGACCCAAGTCCATTCAGTGATGGATTGTCACTAAGCTAGGATTTTTCATAGACATATCGGTAGTTAGTGATATCGGCGTATCACAGCTCCATAACAGCTTAATGTAGTATTATACCTGCAGTCATTTATTTCACCACAAGGAGGTCCCAAAACTGCCTGGCCAATTGCAGCATGACGTGTAAAACATGTGAATAATACTTTAACGCCAAGGTTACAATTGGAAAAAACGTGTCATTTAGGTTATATTTGTGCTTGATAGTCTTGGAAAGCTTTAATACCTACAAAAACTTTCTGTAGCTGAGAATGCAAATAATTTGTGCTTGACAGTGAAGTTTTAATGATTGAAGTCGTGAGTTGAGATACAACCTGGCAATGGCAAGAAGTTATACAATAGTTATACAATCATTTTACAATTTCTTCTCAAAACGTGTTGTGCCTTTTGAATCGGAGGGATCTTCACTGAAAATCCCCGTAAATTGTGAGATGAGAACCACCATAAGAATAAGACAGGATAAAGTTAAGCCTATTCCTAGAACATATTGTGTCCTTTATGACATGTGCAGTCAAATACAACAGATTGCCTTAAAAAGCGAACAGCTACATCCAACTGGCTTATTAGCACACGTGTACGGGGAAGATTTCATTTGCCAACTATTCTTTCCCGGCGTGTATCACAAAACAAAATGCAACAAGGCTCTGGCCACTAAGTAAATATGTAGGTCCATCGGCTCACCGGCTGGCTTCTTCTGGCATCAGGACTGCTCAGGAGTGGGGGAAAACAAAAACAAATAAATGCTTGACTGCAGACCCAAAAGCTAATATATATAAATACATATTTATATATATATATAACTGTAGGGGCTTTAGTCAATGCAAGGCACCACAGGATGAGAGCAGACTCCATGGAAGAGGGTTAAGTAAAAAAACAACCAAAGATGTAAGATGTCAGTCGAAAAGTCCCTACGGGCCGAGCAATTGTTTTTGA
The DNA here is from genome assembly GCA_027123675.1 of Molva macrophthalma. Lineage (NCBI taxonomy): Eukaryota > Metazoa > Chordata > Actinopteri > Gadiformes > Lotidae > Molva > Molva macrophthalma. The sequence continues at coordinate 10,649,083 of JAOPJO010000054.1, read as the reverse complement.
CCTTCCAAATAGTAAAATCTATCAGCCATTGGCTGGTTGCAGGTACCCTGCC
>JAOPJO010000054.1:10569474-10579961 GCA_027123675.1 Molva macrophthalma | reverse complement strand
TCTCTGCGTCCCAGTGTAGTAGGTGGTACACAGCTTCTCTGCGTCCCAGTGTAGTAGGTGGTACACAGCTTCTCTGCGTCCCAGTGTAGTAGGTGGTACACAGCTTCTCTGCGTCCCAGTGTAGTAGGTGGTACACAGCTTCTCTGCGTCCCAGTGTAGTAGGTGGTACACAGCTTCTCTGCGTCCCAGTGTAGTAGGTGGTACACAGCTTCTCTGCGTCCCAGTGTAGTAGGTGGTACACAGCTTCTCTGCGTCCCAGTGTAGTAGGTGCACAGCCGTTGAAGCGGCTTCACACAGGAAGAACGGTATGTTCTTGTAGTTCACCATCCCTGTGAACAATCAAGGTGTCCTTCAAACAGTCCAAGAGAGGCTGGGTTAAGACCAAGACAGCCTACCCTACTGATGATGTGTTCATGCAATAATTCCTCCTTATTATCATTCCCCCTTATTGTATGGAAATCGTATATATATATTAATGTGCTTCAGGACATCAGCTTCAATTTACAAGCGTAATGAAAAACAAACCAAAAATCGACGAGAGAAAATTAACATAAAAGCAGATCCATGGTCTGTTATCTGCACATTACGCTCAATTAAACAATTTGTACGCTAGCGGTCGGGTTTAGACTCATCACTAGAACAGCGTAGTGAAATGCTACTGCCTAGCCAAAGGGTTGGGGGTTCCATCCCCCCATTTCAGCAGCCTAAGCTGTAGGTATCCTTGAGCATCTCTTCCTGCTCCTTTTTGACTGAAGTAACTGAAGTCACTTTGGATAAAAAGCATTTGACTATTTCATCTATGATACAATAAATGCCGTCTTCCCTCCCCTCCGTTGTTTGTGTGGTCTTCTTCTTCTGTCCCTCGGCAGGCGGCAGAGAGCGCGGAGCAGGTGAGCGCGGAGCTCCTGGAGGAGCTCCTGGACGAGACGGCCCGGGCTGCGCGGGCGAGTGAGGCGGACGAGCGCGTGGACGGGGAGGCCCAGCACAGGATGCGGGAGCCCACCCTGGAGAGCATGCTGCTGCGCATGGAGGAGATCCAGGTGAGAGGAGGAGGAGGAGGAGAAGCAGGGGGAGGAGGTGGCGATCCCGGTGAGAGAAGCAGGGGGAGGAGAGCCAGGTGAGAGGAGCGGGGGGGGGGGGAGATCCAGGTGAGAGGAGCAGGGGGAGGAGATGGAGATCCAGGTGAGAGGAGGAGCAGGAGGAGGAGGAGGTGGAGGTTAGCGCTGCTGAAAATTAGCAGCCGGCACTTGTTATTCACAGCGAGGCGTTTGTCTGGCAGCCGCAGAGAGGGGAAAGAGGGAGGGGCGAGACGAACCGTTGCTTGTGTTGTGATAAGGTCGTGTCTGTCTGCAGTCGGACGGCTCTCATTGATTCCACTTGTGTTTTGCTGTCTGCGTGTGTGCGTGTGTCTGTGCGCGTGCGTGCCTGTGTGCGTGTGCGTGCGTGTGTGTGTGTGTGTGTGTGCGTGTGCCTGTGTGTGTGTGTGTGTGTGTTTGTGCGTGTGCGTGCCTGTGTGTGTGTGTGTGTGTTTGTGCGTGTGCGTGCCTGTGTGTGTGTGTGTGTCTGCCTGTGTGCACGTGCGTGCCTGTGTGTGCGTGTGTGTGTGTGTGCGTGTGCCTGTGTGTGCGTGCCTGTGTGTGTGTGTGTGTGTGTGCGTGTGTGTACGTGTGTGTGTGTGTGTGTGAGCAGAAGGACCAGGACGAGGTGAGAAGACGCTTTGCTGCCATCACCTACGCGGACCCCCTCTCCTGGAGTAGCGTTCAAGAACCAGGTAAGAATGGGAAGTGAGTTAAATATTAAATATCACAATCTTTTATAACCTCCCGTGTGAATGCAGCGGATCGCTCATTTCCTGTCTCCACTACATCTATTTAAATGGTTTATTGATGAATGATACTTTCTTGCATTTAAAAGTATTTCCCTTTCAAGGTGCAGTGTGTAGAATTGAATGCCTTCGAGCAGTGAGGTTGCAGATTGAACTAAAATAAACTCCCTCCTCAACTACCAAGTCCATTCAGCTAAATGCCACTATTCCACACAATGCACCTTTAAAATAGTTAGTTTGGTCCAGTTTTTTAAAATAAACTCCCTCCTCAACTACCAAGTCCATTCAGCTAAATGCCACTATATTCCACACAATGCACCTTTAAAATATTATGGCTTATGGCTTACTGTTAAGCCATAAGTTATGGCTTACTTCTGTTTATGGCTCATACATTTCTTCCTCCCACTATTTCTCCCTTTTGGAAAAACCCTTTCTGTAGGTTTTTTATCAGCAGACCAAACTATTATTTATTGTTTTGTATTTTGAGTGTGTTGTGGCTTATGTGCTGTGTTCTCCCTGCCCCTGCCCAGGGATCCAGTGTCAGGCGGTGGGCTCCAGCCCAGCCTCCCCTCAGCCAATTAGACTGACCCGGCCGCTGCAGAGCCACAGCCCTGCGCCCCACATCGTCCTGGAGGAGCCGGTAGAGACCGGGTAGGTTCCTTGTTCCCGCCCATGAATTATGGATTCAACCCGGCTGTGTCTTATTCGTATTCTCTTTATCGTTTGACCATCGTGTTAAAACGGGTAACACCATTCTGAATTTGGAGAATCAACGCTGACGTCCATTTTGGGTTTGGTATGGTCGCTGCTAATGCAAATATTGATGTTTTTATACTTTGGAAAGTACGGTTAAAGGAAGATAATGGAAACATTAAAAGTGATTCTGTTCCATCAACACACCTCTTTAGGGGGGAGAAGGTGCCCTCACACGTTGTTTTGGAATAAGAAATCACATAAACAACAAGATTAATTCATCCGTAGCCACATAATCACTGAAAGAGTAATAACCTTTGAAGTTGCCACGAAAATAAAATGATAATTACATGTTCAACATAGAAAAGTAAATAATTCTGAGAATTCACCATCGTTTTGAGTTTTGAGAGGATAATTGTTCCAATTTTGTTATGGACAGGCCTTCTGGACAGGCATTGTATTTGAGTGTTTAAGTGCTTTTGAGGACGTTCATTGACGGGCTCTATTGCCGAGAAGCATTACATTCCAGCACGTTTCCGCCAATTACGGCTGCAGCGTTCTCGCTCAATACTGGACCAAGTTAAAAAAAAAATGACTGCATCAGTACCTAAGACCCACGGTAGTCAAGGGTTCAGAGTACTCATCCTGTCATGTTGGACTGAGGGCAGACTGGACACTGCCGTAACGGTGACCTCTTGAGGTTCAAAGTGGAATTACGCGACAGAACGGCCCAGTGCCAGCTGGGTTAGCTGCTAACTTTGGTAAACATCTCTGCAACACAATACATAGACGTCTTTGGCAGAACGTCAAAACGGTTATTTCTACACATTCTGTTGAGAATTAAAGTTAATTTTTGAACGTTTTAAAATAAGAACCTTACATGTTGCACCTTTTTAAAGCTTCGTATTTGACGATAATGTGTGCTAACCCATCATACAAAAGACTTCCCCAGTGTAGAATAGTCGACTGTTCTACCATGCAAGATGAAAGCCACCATGTCAAAATCCCCCATTTTCATATGACTACAAATGACATGCAAAGTTAAGAAAGTGCAAAGTATGGAGTTAATCTTTCATGTTTCTCTTCTTGTCCCCATAATCTCTCTCCCACTGGGAGAGCATGCTCCCTGCTTTAACACTCCTACTGAGCAGTTCCACCCTGGGCTCAGTCTATTCCTGGCTCTGGAAGAGAGATAGGGCGACAGACACAGGGAGAGAGAGACAGAGATAGAGAGACATACAGAGAGACACAGGGAGAGAGAGACAGAGAGCGAGACACACAGGGAGACAGAGAGAGAGACTTACAGAGAGACACAGGGAGAGAGAGACAGAGAGCGAGACAGAGAGAGAGACTTACAGAGAGACACAGGGAGAGAGAGACAGAGAGCGAGACACACAGGGAGACTTACAGAGAGACACAGGGAGAGAGAGACACAGGGAGAGAGAGAGACAGAGAGAGACACACACAGGGAGAGAGAGAGACAGAGAGAAAGACACACAGGGAGAGGGAGACAGAGAGAGACACACACAGGGACAGAGAGAGAGACATACAGGGAGACATACAGAGAGACACGGAGAGAGAGATAGCTAGACATACGGAGACACACAGGGAGAGAGAGACAGAGGGAGAGAGAAAGACATACAGAGAGACACAGGGAGAGAGAGACAGAGAGGGAACCTCGCCCGCCCAGAGCTCTGACTGCAGCTGCTTCTTGCTCTGAACACCGAGCAGCGCATCAGGGAAACAGTAGCTGTGGGGGTGGGGGGGGGAGGATGTTGTGTTGTCAGGGAAAGGGAGGCAACAAGCTAACACATTGTACCCAATGACCAATTAAGACGCCACAATCAGCAGGCTGACGCCGTGGTGTGATGCCTTGCATGGCTCCCAGTCTCCCTCCCTCAGTGAAAGGTTTCCTCCTGTCTGGGATTTAATTAGTACAAGGTCAAAGGTGACTCCTTTACCCATCCCTCCGCTCAACAGGGCTCAAGTTACTGACAGTAGTTAGTTTTGGGTAACTTATCTTTTAGGACTGATATGGTTCTATTCATTTTATAAAATGATACGTTCTGATGTAATGTGTTGTTATTATTTTATCTTTCAGGGCAGCTAAGACATACTTTGACAATTAATATAAAGTAAGAGTAATAGAGTATGAAAACATTTAACTGGTCTATATTTGCCTCCTGAATAGCATTGAGCACTACAGAGGTAGAAATGTAGACAGCCATCTATAATATTTTTGGTCTTTCAGATTATTTACTTATTGCAGTACACATAGGTCAAAACAATGAATCTTGATTTCAATAAAACAGTACATGAGCTCATTTATCATGTGCAAGGTGTACCGGACTGGAAATTAAAAAGTGGGTATGGGCTGGCCGGTGGGGATGTGAGGCGTGGGAGTGTGAGCCAATAGGAAGAACAGTGCCCTGACTTGCTGACACATGCAGTTCCCGGGCATTGTGCAGCATCATCGTCATTCATGGAGCGTTTCTGTCCAAGACTGGACATGTGCAGAGATATGGAAAATGTCACTGTGCGCATTTTTGGACGGACGTGTATCATAATAGGATTGCTGTTACATTTGGCAGACGCACTGAGACAAAAAGTAGGCTTGTGGCGTTGTCCTCCTTTTTCAGAGCGTAGACTAGTGGAATGTGTTTCTGCTGACTTGTATGTTCCCATACAAGTCTTGGCATTAAGGTCTTAAGTAGGCCTTAGTGCAGCCTAGGGTGTCATGGGTGGCGGCCATTTATCTTTACTTTCACTGTGCAAAAGACTCTTCATTATCCCAGTGGTTGTCAAATTGGGGTATGTGTTAATACATGGTTTAGGGAGTGTCGATAGTAAGATTCTTGTAAACATAGAGTGAAGAGCGCTACGGGCTGGCAAAATTATTTATTTGCAGAATATATCAGTTATAGGATGTGATTTAATTGAAAACATTGAAATCACTGTCGATCAGCATTGACTACATATTTGTCTAGTCATTTTAAGCTACAAGCTAGTTTAAATGTTACACATTGCATCTTTAATATTGGTTCCTAATATTACTTACTAAGTTAATCTGAATACAAACATACAAGTTTGGTAAATCTTTCCAATGAATGACAAACATAAGTGAAGCACCAACACAGATTCAGCCGGCTCAATTCCTTCTGGTTTCCCATAATGCAACGTGACGGAGTGACAGAGTGCAGCTGTATCTCTGGGGGGGGGGCGGTCCCATCAGATGGCGTCCCCTCCCTCCCTCCCCCTCCAGATAAGCAGGCCCCAGGTGATGAGGTCGGGCCTCAGGATGACCTCTCCATATAATGGCAGGCGCGCTCGGAGGCTTTTTGTGAAGCGCGTGTGAAATACCACTTCTCACATCGGCTTCCCATCTGCTGCGCTGCTCCGGGGGCCTTGGCGGGCAGGCCCCTCACGCAGCCGTGCGCCGAGTCAAGCTCTCCGCAAATGAATCCCGCCGTCGAAATCCACCCGGATTTGGCGATTCCGTGCCACTTTGGGTGCTGAAAAGTAACCAATTAGAAAATCCGAGCTCCTCGTGAGCCAATCTGTCGCTTTTGATAAACACCTTTTCCGCCATTTAATATTAACGCGTGATAGATGGGCTTTTTTTGGGTTCCATTACTTTATACTTCCATTAGGGAAGTAAGCAGCCACTGCTGTGACTGGTATTGACAAGGTGCTAAAGGGCCAGACACTGGTGGTGAAAGACCCTGCTAAATCGCCCGATTAAAACCATGGTCACCAACGATTAATGCGACGAAGTGAAAACAGTGTTGTGGAGGAAAAAAGGCGATACATCTGGATGCAGGATGCAGGATGCAGTTGATGACACACGGCACGCAGGAAACGCCGGCGCAGCTTGTTGACAGCGACGCTCATTACCGTGTTTTCTAAGCCCTGATTACCCGTGTTTACATCCCAGCGTCGCCTTCCCCCGGAGACCCCGCAGCCGCCTCCGTGGCCCCCACACACACACACGCGCACGCGTGTGCTTGTGGGAGGAGCAAGCTACGGGCCGCTGTGTCGCTGGTAAATGGCAGCTTCCGGCGATGCCGACCGCCGCTGAGGCTTCCGCGACACTATTCGGTCGGGGCATTTAGCGGCTAAACGCCGGTGATTTGTTTTGGGCCGAAGCCGGGCGTTTGAGGGTGTTGATACAGAGTGATGGGGTGGGGGGGGGGGGCACCGCGGGGAGCATACGTTTATTGAAGAATTACTCTGGGCTGATGGGAGTAATAAAGAAAGGAACAGCGCGGAGCAGTTTAGTCTCCTGGTAATTGTGGTTTATTGTTTCCAGGTGCGCAGCGAAACCCTGTGCCTTTCCTTTTACGCGGGCAGCCATTCGTTAGTTAATGTCGGCACTTTATATTTAATAATTGAACAGGTTGTTTTAATATTATGCACATCACCTGTGCTGCACACTATTCTCTAAACACACATTTGTGTGTATATCTATATACGTCTGGATTATAGATGTACATATGTGTGTGAGCAGAAGTAGTGTAGAAGCAGTGTGACGAGTCATGTTGTGGAAAAGCGGGACATTCACCAGGGAACGTGTCTCCCAGTGGAATGGTGAATGTGCACATGTACCTTTTAAGATATGCGTTGCACATATTCTAAAATGTGGGAAGCTACTACTGAGACATAGGGTGAGATGCAGTCTTCAAAGACCTCGAAGACTACCTACCCTGCCCCGATTACCACCCATATAGTCATCAGGGCAGGCGAGTCCAGAGGGTGTTTGATTGATTGCCAGCCGTCAGGATCCGGTTCAAACCTCAATCTCCGTGGTCTAACTAGTAATCCCTGATCCGCCTCCCTCCTCCCTGCTCAGGACCGCCTGGTGTCCGATATTACCCGGAGTCACCGCTGATGAATGTGATAACGGATGCGGGGCCGGGGGGAGACCCGCGGACCTGATTGGTCCCCTCCTGCGCGGCCGAGGCTCCGCTCCGCCTGCGCCGAGGTTTCCCCCGCCCAGGCTGTTGAAACCAAATGGCTCAGGGAAATTGCTTCTCGCTAGAGTCGTGGCGAAATGTTTGGCACCTTTCAGCCCCGCGCCGCCTTTTCATCTTCATCTCAATCGCAGGCCGCGCAGCGAGGCCAGTACAGTGCTGCCATCTAAACCAGCCACCCTGCACTTTTCATCTCAAATCTATTTTGAATCGCATTGATCTCCCTCTCGCTTCTCGGCTGTTCTCTCTCTCTCTCTCTCTCTCTCTCTCTCTCTCTCTCTCTCTCTCTCTCTCTCCCTCTCTCTCGGCTGCTCTCTCTCTCTCCCTCTCTCTCTCTCCCTCTGTCTCTCTCCCTCTCTCTCGGCTGCTCTCTCTCTCTCTCCCTCTCTCTCTCCCTCTCCCCCAGGCCTTACCCACGGGGAGAGAGAACTAGCTAAATGGCCAACACCACAAGCAGCCAATTGGTCTCATTCACCTAGTGGCCATCTTGGTTCCATTTTGGTCCTAAACGCTAGCTGGCTGAGGAAGCTGAAAGCGGTGGTCGGGGGGGTAAAGTCAATTTGAAGTTGATTTGGCGCATGTCGTCATGGAGATACATCGCCACACATCTCGTCCGTCCCACCGTGTGGATTTATTTTTCTCAGAGCAGGCAGATTTATGATTGAGCTTGGATGCAGAGGAGAACGTTAAATAGCCCTCTGAGCTGTCTTAAGGCTTTAGCCTTCTTTGGTTAACTAACCACACACATGCCGCACGCGCACACGCACACTAATGGATACAGATGGCATGTGGCTGTGTGACATTCATTAATAAGGCTACCTATAGATGTTTTAGAGTGTGTGTGTGGTGGTGTGAAAGAGCAGTTTGTCCTTCTGCCTCTTTGTTTGTGCTTGTTGGAATGAAAATAAGAAATCGACCATCTCACTAGTGCCTTATTTTATTTGCTCTTAAATCTCAAACGTGAAATGTCCCTGGCTGATTAGTATACGTGGCAATGCTTGCCACTAACGCTTCCTCCAAGGGCAAGCCAAGGGCCTGCTTGATTTTTTCGAAAAGGTGCTTCTTGGCATTGGATGGCTGGCTGGTTGAAATTGGCACGAAATGACAGCCTCACTGAAATGAGCGGCAGAGGAAGGACCCTTCCCGGAGGAACTGGCGTCGGTGGGTAAGCAACCCATAAATCAGGTGGCCGTTGCAAAACAAAAGCATCTACTTCCCCTGTCCTCCCACATCCATGGCACAGTGGTGCGAACCCCCCCCCTCCCACGGCCCAAACTGAAAGGACCGCAGCTATGGGGGGCAGCACAATAGACTGGCCTTCGGTCTCTGCTTTGGGCTGCGGCGCTCTAAATATAGCACAGAGTAGCTGCAAGAGAGGGAGAGAGGGAGAGAGAGTGAGGGAGAGAGGGAGAGAGGGAGAGAGAGAGGGAGAGAGAGAGAGAGAGTGAGGGGGAGAGAGAGAGAGAGAGAAAGAAAGAAAGAGAGAGAGGGAGAGAGACAGAGAGGAAGAGAGAGAGAGAGAGAGAGGGAGAGAGAGGGAGAGAGAGAGGAAGAGAGAGAGACAGAGGGAGAGAGAGGGAGAGAAAGAGAGAGAGAGAGAGGGAGAGAGGGAGAACAAGAGAGAGAGAGAGGGAGAGAGAGAGAGAGAGAGAGAGAGAGGGAGAGAGGGAGAGAGGCAGAGCAGGCGTGTGTGTGTGCCTGACGGGACGGGACACCTCCCTGGCTGGTCACCCTGCAGTGTGTCTGAGGAGAGAGGTGGGTAGGCGTTTGTCCTCTTCCACATAATTGGATTCTGGATTCTGTCTGACACAGGCCTCCCAGTACCTGAGCACCCCCCCCCCCCCCACACACACACACACACACACTTACACACACACACTCACACGCACAATATACACTCACACACACTCACTCCCAGAGAGTGTGCCTTCTTAACCCCCTCCAGGGAGGATCCACTAGACATGGGGAGGTGTGTCTGCATACACTGGGCTGTGAGTGACCAATGCAAGACCAAAGGGTGAGAGATCTGCTGTCTCCACTTGTTCGATCGTGGAATGGTTCAACAGGATCTGAACATGTCTACTGGTGATCCACGTGTCTGTCAGTGTGTGTTTGTGTGTGAGTGAGTGTGTGTGTGTGTGTGTGTGTGTGTGTGTGTGTGTGTGTGTGTGTGAGTAAGCATGCATGTGTGTGTGTGTGTGTGTGTGGGTGTGTCTGAATGTGTGTGTTTGAGTGAGTGTGTGTGTGTGTGTGTGTGTGTGTGTGTGTGTGTCTGAATGTGTGTGTTTGAGTGAGTGTGTGTGTGTGTGTGTGTGTGTGTGTGTGTGTGTGTGTCTGTCTGAATGTGTGTGTTTGAGTGAGTGTGTGTGTTGGCCCACCACATCTCAGTGTGCACCAACAGGTGATGGTGTAGCAGGGTTGTGGTGCAGGGCTCCATGGCTACAGACCTGCTCCACCCCAGCCTCCATCAGGCTGGACGCGGGGTGGAAATCCATAGGCGCTCATAATATTAATATTAATACACAGGATACATTGTTTATGTGTTTTCAGGACATGCGGTACGTTTGTACTTGGTCTCCACTGCAGTTATTATATCATATCAACCAAACCCCAGCAGGCACCTCGTACGCCCTGTGGCACGGCCCTATTCTCCAGGCTTGCAGGCCTACTCACCCGCTGCTGAACACCTGGGGATCTGCGGTATGGAGTTAGAGATGGACAAAAATATATCAACATGTGTATGAATATAAATAATAAATATATAGATATAAAAAAAATGAACTAAATAAAGGAGAATTAAGCAAGCTGTCACAATTGTTGAGGGCAAAACTGAGGGGAGTAAAAAAATTAAGAAAACATTTCCTGTGCAAGGAAAATGGGAAATGTTTGCGTAAGCATCTCTCTCTCTCCCTCTCTCTCTCCGTCCCTCTCTCTCTCTGTCCCTCTCTCTCTCTCTCTCTCTCTCTCTCTCTCTCTCTCTCTCTCTCTCTCTCTCTCTC
>JAOPJO010000054.1:10555462-10568364 GCA_027123675.1 Molva macrophthalma | reverse complement strand
GGGAGAGAGAGAGAGAGGGAGAGAGAGGGAGAGAGAGAGAGAGAGAGAGAGGGAGAGAAAGAGAGAGGGAGAGAGAGAGGGAGAGAAAGAGAGAGGGAGAGAGAGAGAGAGGGAGAGAGGGAGAGAAAGAGAGGGAGAGAGAGAGCCGAGTGCTTCATCCACACAGCGGATTACGAACCCCAAATCCAGCTGAGCCCCCATCCAGCTGAGCGAGGGCCGGGCGAGAGAGCGGCCTTTCCTTTAAATCGCTGTGTGGCCCGTCCGCTTTCCTCCGGAGCGCCTCGGCTGTTGTGCCGTATGACAGGGGCCCCCGTCGTGTTCCACCACCCCCCCCGGGTAAATAACAGTGAGCTGCCGTCTCGGAGCCTCCACTGTGGGTATTATTAGCCTCCCCACCCGATGGCGCGCAGCCACCACCCGATGTCTGTTGTCGGAGGAGGAAGGCGGCCGTGGGTGGTGTGTGTCTGCGTGTTATGAAAACATTTTGAGTGTGATAAATCCGCCCCGTCTCGTGTGTTTCCATAGCCACAGCGTTCTGTCCGAGAGCAGCCTCGCGACGGAAGGGGAGGCGATCTCCCAGGGTGCACCTGGGCTCCCCGCCGGTGGTGCGGCGTTCCCGGGCCCGGCGGAGGGGGGCAGGGGACGCACGGTGGTGATGGTGCCGAGCGCCATGTTGAAGAACGTCCGGCGGTACCGGGAAGACTTTGATGCCTACCTGCGCCTGGTTGCTCATGAGCCCGTTGGCAGCTTCAACCCCTGGGCCATCGCAGACAGGTAAACAACATCACTGACATGTCCGCAAATATCCAATCATTGATTTAAAGATGCAGTTCCCCAGATGTTGGTGTTAAATGGGTTGAAATTGTTAAAATATTGGTTAGTATGAGGCTGTTGAGGATGTATGACAACGCATCCCAGTGTCTATTTGAACTGGGTTGTGTGGTATTTCACGATGCTGCGACTAAAGTCACGGGAGGTCATGACATCGCTGCATTTAGCATCAACCGTAGATATCAGGTTAGTTTCATCCCCATGGGAACTACAACTCTGAGGGTTCTGTGTTGGCATGGCTGCAGTTAGTGTGTTTTCATTACAATACTCCTACTGACAGAGCTGTACTTTTATCACACACATAACAGTTTTAGAATTGGCTTTGCAGGGGCTCCTGAAATGGCGAGTGCATTCTGGGTAACTTAGGAAAAGCACACTGGAGCTAATCAGGACGAAGCCTCACATTGTGATTTCGAGTGACAAATTGCAAATAACTATTGAGTATTGAACAATAAGTTCTAGAATGAATCGTACTAAGAAGTTTCATAGCAAAAAAAAGTATTTTAACCAGTATTATTCCAAATTCGTAGGGGATCTCCATGGATATGCTCGTTTAGTGGTTCAATTATTTGGTGGTTATAATGCCTGTCTGTTTGTTGTTATTCAATACCATTTATGCGTCCGTCTTATTGAATTTCTTCCTCGTCTCCCTCCCCCGCCCGCCCCTAACTTTCCCGCTCTGCTTCACCTGCTGGATCACAGCCCTGAGTAGGAGTTGTGATGACACTGAGCCCAGGGCACCGCGTGGCAGAAACCCCCCCAGAGCCCGGCGGCGAGCTACATGTAGCCGTGGCTCACCTCTTGCCCACACACACACGTTTGCATACTAAAGAGCATCTTTAATTTGGTGCAATGCAGATGATGAGGCCAACTCTTTTCTTTTCCTTCTTTGTCTTCTTCTGTCACTGTCTGGGCAAGCCGAGAACCTTTGTTTGGGTTTTAGGGGGTTTGACTCCCGGCAGAAAGGTTCTGGGTTCGTACAACAATGTCTGCAGTCCTACCTGTAGCTCAGGCATCCCTGTGGACGATGACCGCTACCTGCTCTTTAATGACGTTGTGGAGTGCATGTGGTTGCTGGTTCAAGCAGCCTCACCTGGCCCGGGTCAGACTGATTCGACTCTGGGGCCGGGTGAGGCTGCACACCTGGGGTGCATTGGGCTATCGATGCACACAGGATAAGGCAGCCATCAACCACACACACTCAAGAGGATCTCTGACGTGCAGGGAGGTAACACCTGCTCTTCCTGCAACACTTACAAACTCTGCATTAAACCGGTTTACACATCATCACCTGGGGTCAGAGGAGACCAGTACAGCCACCTAGGATGGGCAGGCTGCTACAGACATGTATCTGTATGTAAAGAAGCTAAACAGACTAAATAGTTTGATGTATTTGTTCTGCTCACTCTCCGAGGTTGAGACGCGCGTGGTAATGTTGGCGTCTCCGCTCCCGGGTTAGATACATTTTGTGAGGTTCTGTTCCTCACCCGGGGAAGGGGTGTAGGAGTGTGAAACGCTGAAATAATTGTTTTGCGTGAAGTTGGGAGAGCACAGGCTGGCATCACCCAGGGGAGACCAACGCCTGCGCCGGCGTCTTATTACTGCAGCGGAGCGGTGAAGGGTTTCATCTGGTGGAACTGTATTTTCTTTTAAAGATTTTAGTATGAATATGAAAGATGGAAATTGCAGCTTTGAAACCATCCAATTATCATTTTTGATCAAGAGATACCGAGAACAACACACACTGCTGTTCCCTCTGCGGAGGCATGGCTGCATGGTGGAAAGCTGATATAAAGCAGCACTGTGTTGCTCTATAACACACCTACGATCTAGCTCTCTCGCTCTCTCTCTCTCTCTCTCACTCCGTCTCTCTCTCTCTCACGCTCTGTCTCTCTCTCTCTCTCTCTTGCTCTGTCTCTCTCTATCGCTCTGTCTCTGTCTCTCTCTCTCTCGCTCTGTCTCTCTCTTGCTCTGTCTGTCGGTCTGTCTGTCTGCCTCATCACTGGGGTTGTCTGGTAACAGATCATAGTACAGCATATAACTTGATCTTGAACTAGCTAGCGAAGAAAGTAAAAATGCAGGCTATTTAAAGCTCACTTTAATGATCTGTGATGCGTTTGTGTGCAGCTCGCGCCCAGAAGCAGGATTAGTGTGATCACACACAGTGTGAGGGTAGACGGTGAAACACAGGGCTTACCCTGACACAAGAGTACTCTGTTTACCCAGCTCGGTAGAACTCCAGCAAATACTTATGCTAGGCTAAATATTTTCTTGTTTGTGTTTTGAAAGGTCAGAGACAGGAATTCTCCTCCCAGCGCCAAAGACAGCAAGTCAGCTTCCGCAAGTTTCACTTCGTTCTGGGGTTTGGTTTCGCATCATCCCCTTCATTAATAGTTTCACATCACTCCCTGAGATTACCATAATCCTTTCTTTTTAAGATAGAATGTGTAAAATGCTAGTTTCTCCTTTCAGGGCGCTTCAGTATGGAGACGGTCACAGTGTGTATGTCAGATTGAGCGTGAGTACAGATTGATCGCATTCCATCTGTTCCTCCTATATCAATACGCTAGACCAGGGGTAGCCCACACAGTCCCCCCCCCACCTGGTCGCCAACAGGGACCACCTGAGTCGCCCCAGGGCATGACCTAAAAATAGCACTAGTCACCATGGAGCTCTGTCTTAAATCTGTATTTAATTGTGTTGATGTTCTTTTTGAATCAATAACACTTGCATTGATGTCGATTTGACGGCAATGACAATATTGAACATAACATTTTAAAAACAGAAATGTTTTATGAACTCTGACCTTGTCTGGAAAGTTCAATATCGTGCGCACTCTTTGCAGAGACAAGCAAAGAGTGCATGAATGTGTGCATGAATCATTAAAGGTGAACTGTGCAACTTTGTGATTCAGGAGGTTTGTATCAAACAGCCCTTCGTATTGCTCAGCACTATTGAAGTGGTTCAAAAGGTCGGTGCTAGACCATCCTACTGTTGAAATCCTCACGTCAATAACAGACTGTCCCCAAAGTGGTGCTGGTGGCTATTAGCAAAACAACATATTGTTACGTTATATTGTGGGAAATCCCTCATTTTACTCCAAATCGATGCCGCTTCATTTGTTCGTCATAAGAAATATTTGCAAATGTCAGATGTTGATAATTCCAGTAGCTCCAGAACACCAATGACTGGCAGATTTCCTTTCTGAGAAAATATCCATTCTCCTTCTCCATCGCTACTATTCCTTTTCCTTTCCAATCTAAAATAAACAAGAAAAACAAAGTTAATTCCATGGGTGGCTTAATGGCACGATATCGGGAACCATTAGTCCAAAACAAAGTCAGTCTGTTTTTCTGTTGCTGTTTTATAACATGAGTCACCGTACCTGCGGTCAAAACAACACAACATGTTCGCTTGTCGAGGTTTGCGTATGACCATCCTCATCATCCTCATCTTGCACCGGTCTGAGCAGTGTTGCGTAATAAAGCTAAGGATTCATCTCCATGCTCGCTCCGTCTCTCCTTCCTCCTCCTCCAGCTTGGCGGAGCAGCTCCTGGAGGAGGCGCTGGCCGGCGTGGCGGCAGAGTTCCAGGACGCCTGCGAGGACTACGCCGAGGCGGTGTACACCTCCGAGTTCCTCCAGCCCGTCCAGTCCCCCCCCGCGCCAGCACCGCCCCCGGCAGCACCACCGGCGCCAGCAGCACCGTCACCGGGCCTGGCGTAGGCACCGGGCCTGGCGTAGGCACCGGGCCTGGCGTAGGCACCGGGCCTGGCGTAGTCGCGAGGTGGTCGCCTTAGAGACGGCACGGCCGTTGCTCACTTGTTTGTAAGATAATCTTTTTATTTTGGACTTAGTACTCAGGTTTTGGACTCAGGCTCAATGCTTCTCCTCCTAAAATGTAAATCAAAGTATGACGTGTATATTTTTATTTATTAGATTATAGAAATGGCTTTTTGAGGTGGAAAATAAAACCGTTGTTTCCTCTGATTTAGCAGGAAATGAGTTGGTATTTTGAAATGGATCGACCGGCGTTTAGATATGAGATTGCAGGAGTGGGTGTCGACGTTGGGGAGGTTATCTGTGGTTGAATCCCGTTGGGGAAAGTTGGTTTATTTAAGCCCCAAGAGAGCAGCATTACATTAGAGAGGATTAGAAAATGACTGACCTATTGCTTTGAATCTCTCTGAGCGGTATTACCCACACCTTGCACTGTAATCACGCAACACGAATCCATTACATCAGGAGGCTCAATGGCACCGCATCCAGTGGCCATGGCTTAAACCTTTAGTCAAATGTTTGTTTTGTGGCTTATTTACTCTAATCTAATAGGGATACCTCCTTTTTTAATTTAAATGAGAAAATCATTGTATTTTAGAATTTTATTGAAGTCACTGGTAACTGCTGTAAAGCTAACAAAATGACTGCTGTGTTTCAGACTCATTGTGGTTTGTGTGGATGAACATTTTCATAATCCTCATTGCGGTCTGGGTAACACTGGAGTTGGTAAGCTGTTGCCCGTGTGCCCAGTAAGTAGCCGTGGCAAAGGGAAAATAAGTTTCCCACCAAAGGAGGACGAAAGGGTCGCGAACATCTCAAACCACAGAGAGGAACATGAAAGGCGGTCTGAGGGAACTGAGCAGACGTGTCCAGATGTTCTGCGGGCCTTTGGGGAGGGTCTGGTAGCTGGGGACAGGCATCGAACACACAAATTACATCACTTTGACTCAGCCGCGCCCCCTTCCCTCCCAGGCTGGGTTTTTTTACCCTTTTGTCCTGTCTTCTGCGTGGGTGTCTGCAGACGTGCCGGCTAGCGAGTCTCAAACAGATTGTGTTTCTCTTTTTGGAGGTGCGATCGCTTAGGGAGCGAGTTTACACTCAAATGCTCGCTTTCAGCGTGGAAGAGTGTTGAGGTCGATGTGACGTCAGCAGTGTTTTGCTTTCCCAACCCGACATGTTTCAGTTCATTACTCGACTTTTATTCAATTTTAAAGTACCTCAAAGATATTGGGGTTTTTTTTGCATTCCATTTGCCATATTAAACTGCATTTCGTGATCATAAACCATGACTGTTCTGTATGAAAAAAATAGGGGAGAGAGATGTTTTTCAACTACGTTTCAGACTTTATTTGTGAGTTGGATTTACTTTTTACTTATTTAGTTTCCTTCTCCTTTTACCCCCCGTGACCTGCCACGGACGCCCAATTAACCTAATTTTCCTCACACTCGGGTCCCCTATTGACATCATGTGGACTTGGCAATTACAGCAAATTTGTAGTTTTACCCATGATTTTCTAGTGGTCTCAGGCTGGCCTTTCTACCACACAGCCCTCCCATTATCATTGCTAACTTCACAATTAGTGTGGGTGGTTGAATGCCGCACTCACCACTGCTCTTTGCCAGGCAGTGTGGCGGAGGACATTAAAGCGTTCCATTTAGCATTCAGCTGCGAGGTGTTGATGGATTTAGAAGATGCTTCTGCTAATGGATGCCATTTGGGTAATAGAGCTTCACGCGAGTGCCGTAGAGAGGAACAGTAGGTCCTTATGGGAACATGGCTAGCAGACCTACTATGTTCTAGCAGAACTTCCAGCGGGGAGAGGGCAGAGAGCCCGGGCCGGAAACCAGATACGGCATGGGGCGGAGTTACGCCTTGTTTCCTGTTTTGTTAGGGAGATATTTGACCAAATTAATTTCAACAGCGGCCATGGAGTTAATCACAACCGAGGACTATTCCATGGACAACACGCAGGGTTGCATGTGCACTTGCATGTGTAATTGTGAAGTTAGCAATGATAATGGGCCATCTCCATGGTGTTGATTTGAAACCTTTACAGACACTTTATTACAGTTTACTGCTCCTCGTCAATCACACGCTTACAGATCCCCGCCTCCAGCAACATGATTGGTCGACAGGAATATGAAGCGAAACTGAAACGCCCCGTTCACCCATACATTTGTCTGATTTGTGAGGGCAATGGCCAAGGTACAGCGGCATTGTAGCTGCTAAAGGACTTGCGTCACTTTTAGGTGAAGTATTTAAATCTATTGTTTCCTGTTTATCTCAGTGTTATAAAAACAGCAGCGGAGGGCTTTTCGACCTGTGTGATTTGTAAAAATAAATATTACATCCAGATGTTGAATTTGTTTTCCTTTCTGAACAAAAATATTTTGGTTTCTGGAATTTGCTGTTTTTGTTTTTTTGCCAGAAGTGAACAAGAGAGCCAATAAATATACTGACCTCTGTCGACCTCTATGAGGATAGACCTATAGGTGTGGTTTTAGGTAGAGGGTAAATGTAAGGATGAGGATTATGTAAAGGGTCAATGAAGGGAGTGTGACCTAATTCACTGAAAGTTTTTTATTAAAGATATGCTGACTATGGCAGGATTTATTGTGTATGTGTGAGAGAGAGAGAGACAGAGATATACTGCGCTTCATCAGCATACTGCATGGTCAGCTTTCAGGCTCTATACATGGAAATAACCAGGTGCTGAGATGTCTGAAATAATTATAAATGTAATGCAATAATCATCCTGGTTGATATGGCATCTGGCAGATGGAAGGTTACAATTAATCTGGACATTAATGACAATGTTAAAATCCAAATATAATGAAGCGCCTTCATGTTAGGGAGGCTCAAATATGTGTCAAAGTGTGATGCTGTGTCAGCTTTTAATCTAAACTGAGAATATATTACTAATTCACCACATGTCAAGCATGTCACAAGTTCTGTTTATTACATCGTTCGATTGGACTGTGCGGTATAATTGAGTTGTGGTTAGACATAAGTGGACCCTCAACAGAGATGAACTTCAGATACTCCTCCAGGAGTTCCCCCCCTACCGCGCAGCTGTTTTGCGCTGAACAGCCTCCAGAATGCTGACCACCAGGTCTGTTCTTTTGAGGCTCTTGTATATCTCCCTCGCGCGCAGCGCCGGTGATCAACCATCGTAAACGTCCTACCAACGGCACCTGTCGGGTTTCAGCACGTCCCAGGCGGTCGTTGTTGGACTGTCAACGTTCAAAAAACATGAAAATAAAAAGTAGCTGTTGGTTCCATTGTATTTGCCTTACCTTTGATACATATTTCTAGGGAAAGTGTGGTTTGCATTTTTTGGGTGGAAAAACATTGTTAGTAATAAATAAGTGATGCCCTCTTTTAAGGATAAAGTGGATGTGAAATGCGGCTTGCTGATTATGCTCAATGACATCGAGGAGATTACTTCCGCTGAATGAAGTTCACTTTAATTCAATTAGCCCTTTGTTTAGCTTGCAGCAGCCCGTCAGTGAAGCCAAGGGCTGTAATCAGCACGATCTGTCTTGCTGTCTCCCTGGCCCTGTAGCTTTTTCCTCCCTCGTTTCCGCTAGTAGAATTAAAACCTCAGTGTTCCAGGGCCGAACGTGTTTGGTCATTGACCTTCCGGACAAGTAAAAAAAAAAGAAGCTTATTTTCCACTGGAGTTTCACATTTAAGCATAAACAGTTCCACTCGTGGGCTCACCCACAGCCATTTCTGCTCCATTCAAAATGCATTAGTTTGCCCCTGCCGTGCTGTTAGTGCAGCTTTGAACTGAACAAGCTGTCTCAGCGGGGCTCTTAACCTATTTGTGGACAATGGGACACATATGGATGCATAAACGCACTATTACTTTTTCATTACCACTGTAGTGCGCAATTTCCGCAAACGTGAGATTAAATTCTAGTCGTTCTCGATATTTGATCAATATTCAGATATGGATTGTTAAACGGGACTATCCTCTCGGAACACAAATATCATTGACTGTATGCCAGTACAAACGAATTAAAGAATGATGAGTGTATTTAAACAGGGAACCAGTTTTGCCTAAGGTAAGCACCGATTTTGATATTGGCCCCTGCGGTATTTCATTGGTTACAAACGGCCGTCTCATTTTAGTGGAAATTGAACTCATGAATAATCTACATTCCCAAACATTTTTGTTTACATTTTTACATATATTTTCCTGTATATTTTCACACAAGACAGAAACACATAAGATACAATAATAATTCATATTTAATCTGAGTAATGGCTTCAAGATGACATCACAGAAACAGCCCTGCTAACTCGCATGATACATTTTCACTTTCAGACTCGCGTCTATAAACTGCGAGCGAGAAGGTCTGACGCCCTCCAATTGATAACGAGCGCACCACTGGAGGCTGACGAAGACTGGTTTTACTGGGAAGGACTGTTAACGGACGACAGTGTGCCTACACAACAGACACACACATACACACAGTTACTTTAAGTATGTGGACAAAGCAGCGGAGTGCGGGTCTTCTTGGGCAGCACAGGTGTGTGCGCACAGAGCAGCAGTTTTCAAGGAGACCGACACGCTTGTAGCTTTGTGCCCATTTTACCTTAGCCTGGCACGCGCCACGGTGCAGGCACGAGGACGACCGAGGAGGAGGTAGAAGAAGAAGCCCGCGCACCCCGCCAAAACTATCAGACAACATTAGCATACCGATTTTCCTAACTGCATTTTTCGTCGGCGGGCGACGGAGAGGACAGCACTATGTCAAAGGAACCGCGGGGCAAAGGTAAGCTGTCGTACGAATTTGGCACGAATTGTGTCAATAAAAATATTGTCGGTCGGCCACTCGGTTTTGGCTTTTCCGTTATCAGGGGGTAGAATGAGTCAACCGCTCGTGTTGGATGTTCGCGCGCGGAACGGCATGCTCGTGAAGATAATCTGTAGGAATGCGTGATCGAATAACGTGCACATGCAACACTGCGTGCTGTCCATAGAATAGTCTTCGGTCGTGGTTAACTCCATTCCCATGTTTTCCAATCACAAAATCAATCAATCAAAAAAGGCACATTATATCCCATTGCAGTCTGTTGTATTCTTTTCTATTTCCAATCCATTCTATTTTTAGATGTTAGCATTAGAAAACTACGACCATATTAACCCTACTAGTACCAGACAACCAAAAATAGCACCACTAGGATTGTGTTTAGTGTCATTTGTAAAGCTGTTCCATCATGCTAATTTGTTTACCTTTGAATTAGGCTACATAATTATCAGGTAGTACAGTAGCTACACAGCAACCTGGTTGCAGTGGTTAAGTTATTCTATGTGAAACCATACAAATGTACATGTATGATTTTTGAGGTAACATTGCTTGTGAGGGCTTTATGTTTTTGGAATAATTTAACTTTGTTAGACAACTGACCTTCCTCATCCGTGTAATGTGGAATTGTATCAAACCACACGGTTTTAAAAGAAGTTGGTCTGTACATTTGGCTCCGATTTTATTACACTCTCAGTTCAGTACAACAAATCTGAACCCGCTGGTAATGAGCTAACAGTGGAACTACGGGAGCCCTAATTATTCTGGTCTGGGCTTGTCTCATTCAGTCCTTAAAGAGAAAGTATGGCACCGAAGTTGTCCTAGAAACAAGGATACAGCGACACAAAAAGCAAGCATGCTTGCCATGAATACAACATTTTCTCTTTTAATACCGAATCGTTTTAATTGGCTCAGGCATGGGGGCGTGTACCCAGACCAACTAAGCCAGGCATGCTTCTATCCATCCCCCACCCACCTACCTTTCAATCTATCGATCCATCCATCCATCCATCCATCCATCCACCTACCTTTCAATCTATCTATCCATCCATCCATCCATCCATCCACCCACCTATCCATCCATCCATCCATCCATTCTTCATTTGCCTATTAAGAGTTGCTCACTAAAACCCAATGGACATAAAGCCTAGAAGACATCCTGAATCAGATTTCTGTCCATTGGCGTCACCCACAAACTATTCTTCACATGTTGCCTGTGGAAAACATGCAGTGGACTTGCAGACTCCAGAGAGTCGCCAACTGAGTCTTCGGTCTCTGGAGAATATAAGCGCAATTCTTCTTCTGAACTGATTGAATCGCTCAGCTGTCGTGTTTTAATGCGTTGCTGGAGTCATAGAAATCGAATTGAGTGAGGCTGCACAGGAACTCCAACTTCTGGAGTAGCGTGGTGCATTTTACTACGACTATATCAGTGATAATATTATGTTCATCGGACGTTATTGCCTTACAAATGTTGAAAACATCGACACAATTCGATTGGTATTATTTCTGAATTAGGAAAAAGGCTATTGATTGTCCTGTAATGTTGGTATTTGGTTATTGTTAAAAGTAGTATGTAACAGAGGTAACAGTCCTCCTCAGGTTCAAAACGATGGCAGTTTCGAACAATGTAATTAATACATAATTAAACATAATTAAACATACAATATACATAATAAGTTTAGGGTCCAAAGTGAAGCTGTTTGCGAACCTTGCCTCTGCAGGTCAAACTGTCCGCCCGACACTGTAGACATAAAGGCTATGTCTGCAGTGTACATCCATACATCTTCCTCTCCTATGGGCCACAAGACCTACATCCGTCTTAGATTTCTCCAGGGGGTTGCTAGTGTTTTTCTTATAAACATTCCCTTTAACTGTCCACCTTTTCTCTTAGTGAATTGGGAAAAGGTGAACTGTGCAAAACAGGCTTGGCTTGTCTGTTTGAACTTAAAATCTGAGGGGGGGAATATAGTTTTGTCGATTTAACCATAAATACAATTCTTCCCAGTTAATCATAATCAAGGTCATGATGCAACACGGCGCACCGTAAAAAGCGCACTTGGTTAATAGGAATTACAGTGTGGATCGTGGCCGTTGTTTTCTGTCTGCTTGAGCGGCCGCGCGGCAGGTTGACGGGCGATCCGTGGTACGTTGGGGTTACCTCGGTCCACTCCAATCTGGCAAGCTTGGAGCTAATCTTTTTTATTATTTTATATTTATTGCAATGCACTCGATGACATGGCCTCACCTTGATGACAGAGCTGTCCTTTCCAGTTCTGTGTTTGCTTGGGCCAGCGGTACTCCCACTTACTAGTTGTGTTTTCACATAACTGTCTCGTAACTAGTATGTGGATGTTATCTTTTTCCGAATGATAATTATGGGCAAGCTGGGCGTTTTATTTGTTGACGCTATCTATGTCTTTTTCTCTCTGTAACGCTCACTCTCTCACTCCCCCATGGCAAGGTTACATTAGGTATGCTGTGCTGATAAGGCCACGGCTTGATCTGATACTAAAATAGGCTAGTGGTGGTACTTGGTTATCTGCAGTGGACCAAAATCGGATACAGTTCATTGCCAAATGAGAGGAGATGGGGACAAATACACCAACAGGGTTCTGCTCCAGCAGTCTCTAGTGCTACACTGCCCTATTCCACTCCCCCATGAGGCAAGGCAGTAGCAGTCTGTTAGGACATTTCCTGGTAGTTCATCGTAGGCTCTATAGGGGACAACGGGTTGCACGTCTATACTTGCACCGATTCACCTCAAACTACTGGTCTAAGATTAAACTATAAAGAAAAGGATCAGTGGTGAAAGTGGTATTGGTGCAGTGCCAAAACGGCAGATTGCTTATCAAAGTATATACCTGCTCATATCCTACATTACCCAAATATTATCCTTTAAACACATTGTCCTTTACAAAAAGAAAAGATCTCTAGGATAGTGACATCACGTTATAGGGCAAAATTATATCCCAACTTGATAATGCAAATATTTCAGCAATTTAAGGAAAAAACACAACTTTAGAAAACCAGGACAGTTCCAGCTGACTAAACAGCCCAAAGGTTCTGGGTTGGATCCCCATTGTTTGCCTGTTTGCCTGTTTGCCTAGGCAGGCAAGATGCTAAACCCATATACCTGCTGCTCGTTGACATGTACCTCACTTTCCCTTCCAGGACTTCTGTGGTCCTTCAAAGGCCTCAGGTCCTTCAAAGGCCTCAGCTCCTTCAAAGGCCTCAGCTTGAACCAGGTCCACTAGGCACCAGGCCACCATTTATTTTGAATGTGTTTCTCCTCCAAAAACTCTTTAAAGAACTGGAACAGGTTTTCCTTTTGTTGTCCAAAACAAATCAACTGTTTTGTTGTGATTTGGCAGCAACATTTACAGCCCTCCAACATAACAATCCTCTCTCTCTCTCTCTCTCTCTCTCTCTCTCTCTCTCTCTCTCTCTCTCTCTCTCTCTCTCTCTCTCTCTC
>JAOPJO010000054.1:10486103-10500032 GCA_027123675.1 Molva macrophthalma | reverse complement strand
GTGTGTGTGTGTGTGTGTGTGTGTGTGTGTGTGTGTGTGTGTGTGTGTGTGTGTGTGTGTGTGTGTGTGTGTGCCACACGCACGCGGTCGTTCGCTCGCTGTGTGCCTCCGCCGGCCCCCCAGTTCCTGAGCGAGGGCTATGCGGCACACCTCTCCACGCTGCAGTTCGGCCACCGGGCACGGCCCAAGAAGACGTCGTCGGTGCGCATGGTCCTGAGGAAGGGCTCCTTCGGCCTCTCCGCCAAGACCGACTTCCTCTGCAAGCGCACCCACCTGCGCAGGACCATGTCGGTGCAGCAGCCCGACCCGCCCTGCGCCCCCAACCCCAAGCCGGAGCGTGCCCAGAGCCAGCCCGAGTCCGACAAGGACCCCGCCGGGGGAGGGAGAGGCGGGGGAGGGGGAGGCGTGCACGGCGTGTGGGGACGGGCCTCTGTGCACCGCGGGGACACCACCCCCTGACGTCCGCGCCAGAGACGGAGGAGGTCTGGGAGACGGGGAGGAGACGGAGGAGGAGGAGGAGGACCGGGAGGAGGAGGACCGGGAGGCGGCCGGGTTCCAGGGAGTCCAGTCCTGAGGTGAGGCCTTGAATGTGAATGCTTTTTCTGAAAGGCGGTGGAGCGCCGACACAGAGTAGGAGAACGCCAGGAGGACTGGGGTTGATCCCCTACGTCTGCAGCTGTAGGCGTCGTTCAGCCGGGTGCCTTCTCCACCTACTCTACTACCTCTGCCTGCTCCTTCGTGGGCCCCGCGCTCAGTCACTGCGGGGGGCTTTTGCTAAATGACTCAATAGTTGAATATTGACACTTGGTACGGACAATAATCATTAGGATAACTAATCTCAATCATTTAAACTGCGCATTTCCCAGCTGGTGTATGCATAGAGGTCCCTTCAGACTAGGAATTAAACCAGGCACTAAAACAACATCTGATGAATGATTTTATCACTGAAACGAAGAGCTTCAGAGTCGATTTCTGTCTTGCTCAGGAAATGTAAGTGAGCCAGGTGTTGAGTGGTACCCCCTCAAGTTCATTCATGTAAAATCCCACCTCGCCGTCAAGAGGAGAGCATGACGCGTGAAATGTGTCTTCATACCAAAGTAAGAAGCCATGATGACTAATACCATGACAAAGAATAAGTGTGGTGGTTAAATAGTCCCCATATGGTCCGCTGGGCCATGGAGAGCTCTAGGCTCCCCGCAGCAGTGACTCAGCCATCGATTTGGCTAACTGCTTGTTTTTGCACTGACTTAATTAGCCTTTATTAGCTGCTCTGTGTGAAAGTGTTTCTATTAGGCAACACACACAAGGGTCGTGATGACGCTGTGTTGACGCCAGGCGCCGTTATTGTTATTATTGTTATCATGCTTATTGTTGTTGTGAAAATCCATTCCATGTGACTCAAGATAGAAAGAAAAGGAGGAAAAAAGGAAAAAAAAAGGAAGGATGAAATAAGAGAAATAATCGATAACAATGATGAAATTAAAGATTTGGCGATCAAACATTCTGAGAGAGAGAGAGAGAGAGAGAGAACCCCTTCATCAATATTCATTCGCCATCCTGAGCGAGGGGGGGGGTATTATTAGAAGCAACTCTTCAGAGGACGGAATACAAAATGTCCTCCGCTGCTAATTATGCAGACAAACTGAGGAGCTGCGATTGCATTGTCACACTCTCAAACTCAGATCCCCCCAACCACACATACACATACAAACACGTACACCATCACACACTCAGACACTTTCTGGTCCCACAGTGGGAATTATTGCAAGGGGATTGAGAAGGAGAGGACCACCGTCGCTGCCAAAGCCTGAGAGGAATTAATGCGCAGCTGCAAATAGCAATCAGCTCGTCACAGCATCTCTCCTGCTAACAACCTGAGCATAGGAACACGGCTGACCCGTCTGTCTTTGTCCACTTCTTCCTTCTCTTCTCTGCAGAGGTTGACCTCCACCTGCGTCTAAACACGTCCACCTCTGTCCTATTGAGCCGGGATTCAGGCTCTCCTCCTGAGGCCTCTCCTCCTCCTCCTCCTCCTCCTCCTCCTCCTGTACGTGTGGTGGAGTGCTCAGTGCTCCCGTTGTGTCTTTGTGCCTGGAAATCTGTGGATGCGCCGACGATGGAATATCTGTTGACGCGGCAAGGACGCCGGGTCATCCCCCCTGTGTGCAGGCATGAAGCCATTACACCGGATCCCCTGTAATAAAGATACTTACATATACTTCACACACTCCCACATGCACGGATACACACACGTGCACACAGACACACACACACACACAAACTCTGGTCCTTTGGCGTGTTTCTATATGTTCCACTATGGAGTTCATAGGGCCCCCTGCGTCACGCAGGGGGCCCTTTCCTCAGCCAGTCCCCATCACTGTCCGGAGACACAGAGGTGCTGTGGCGTTCCGGAGCAAGCGGCCCGTTGTCCTTTAGCTTTGATTGTTAGCTTTGTGATCCTGAGCCTGTCGACCCCCCACTGACCCCCGAACCCCGTCTTCAACTCCCTACCTCTTCCCTCCCAACTCCCTTCCTCCTCCCTTCCTCCCTTCCTTCCTCCTTCCTCGCTTCCTTCCTACCTTCTCCCTCGCTCCTCCCTTCCTCCCTTCCTTCCTCCTTCCTCCCTTCCTTCCTACCTTCTCCCTTCCTCCTCCCTTCCTTCCTCCCTCCCCCCTTCCTCCCTCCTCCTTCATCCCTCCTCCTCCCTTCCTTCCTCCCTCCTCCTCCCTTCCTCCTTCCTCCCTTCCTTCCTCCCTCTCTCCTCCCTTCCTCCCTCCGGTCCGTTCCTGAACCAATAACCTCGGACCTGATGAAGGTGGTTCCAGCTCCGCTCCCTTGGGTTGATATTGCATCAAAATCAAAGTTCCATTACAGTGACTTCTTTTGATTTCATTATCAGCTAGAATTCCCCATTGAAAGAACAAAAGAAAGAGTTATATTTATTTTTTCTTCTTTAGATTGTGATCTACTGTTGTCTACTAGACGGACGTCAGCAGTCTCAACGCTCGTTTACAGATTCGGTCCAAAATGTAACTGGAGCAAGATAAACAAAGAAAACTGTATAAAGTGTACAAAAAAATGTTAGGGTTAGGGCATATGAGTAAGTAATATGACACTGTACATAATCACATCATCTCCAAGTTACAAATCCGACGGCGGAGGTTACGATGACTTAGTGACTAATATGTGAAATAGGCGATTGAGGGGATACAATTAGCATCCCCGCATGGCACCACTTTGTCCTTGACCCCCCGACCGGCTGAATGGGTAAACTGTGATCAGCGGACTGGTTGTGTTTTGTGATCGAATGCCAGAGTGAGCACTCCAGCATTTGTGAGGGCGGTTTTTTGTTAACACAGTTTTCCGCGATTGTAAATGTAACAACAGGCCTTGGTTGGTCATATTTTATTTTGACAGCAAAGTATTATTTTCATTTGTTATTGCTGTCGCACACAAACGCGAATATAGAAATGATTCGGTATAATGCTACCCTTCTGAATTCAAGGCTTTTCTCTGCACCTGCAGAGAGGGATTGTGGGTAATCAGTAATCTGCCTGTTTTCATGACCAAAGTGGGCAGGAAACAACCTTGCAAATTGTTTCCAAAGCAACGGTGACCGAGTGACGGAGACGACAGTAAGCTAACAGGCAGAGCTCGGTCCCGGTCGCCGCCTCTGATGCGTCCATATGATACGCACATTGCAATGCAATGGGAGCTTCTGGGAGCAGGGTGATCTACACTTTGATCAGCATGTGTGTCTGGAGGCGGGAGGAGGCTATCACATGAATCAGTTGCGTTATCTGCTGTGATTACAACTGCAACTCACGGTTCAACTGGTGGAGAAATAAATACAGCGAGAGATTGAAGCAGAGCAACATATGCATCGTGTTCAGCGATAATTTCTGTGCCATTATGTATGGAAGAGAGACAGTAGGGTAAAGTCCATGTTGGCCTTATGTGGGTTACCCGTTATGATGCGTACGATAATAGCCTACATTTGAATACACACTAAAGTTTCAAGGAATGATTGACCATGTCAGTGTAGTAAATTCACAGTTTGTTATTTGTATGTATGGGCTTTTGGGGATCTGGGATGGAGTAATCACATTTAATTTGTTGACACTCACATTAAATCTGTGTTGTGTACTTGGTTTGAGAGACTTAACTGCATTCTGAAAATGAAATGTGTCCTTTTAGTCTTAACATGTTTTCGATGATTGCGTGGGTGTCTGTGTGTGTGTGTGTGTCTGTGTGTGTTTGTGTGTGTCTGTGTGTGTGTGTGTGTGTGTCTGTTTAGTGTCTGTGTATATTGCTTTGAAAATGGGGGGGGGGGGGACAGAACCATTATTGAAATGTCACCAGGACTCCTGTGCACCATTTACCGTGAGTGCATTTGAGCTGATAGATCTGTTATGCAACCTCATCTTCTCTCTAATGGACGTTTAGCTGCATTGGGTCACGACGGTAAACCTCTCCGAACTGTGCAAGCCAAACCTATTTTTCTACCAGTAAATAATGTAAATAGAAATATTTTAAATGTCCTAGTTGGGGCCTTTTCTTGTTTGACTAGTTTGCCTTAAATTGTATTTGATGTGATTGATGTATAGTTATATTAGTTTTATTTATGTCATGACCAAAGTATAGATGTATGAGTTTACCCTCTTGACGAAGTGCATTTTAAACAATTTGATATTTTGTCTTGAAATATTTGAGGTACAGGCTGTATGTGCGCTGTGTGTGTGCTCTGTTTTCCTGTGTGTTTTTCTATGTGTGTGTGTGTGTGTGTGCACGTGTGTGTGCACGTGTGCGTGTGCGTGGGTCTAGGGGTATAGGCGTGTTTTGTGAGTTGTAAGTAGTGTAAATATGAACAAAAAGCCCAAGAAGGTAACGTGTAAAAACTCTGTGATTTAGGACTTGGTCAGACCATCGTAGAGCTGGCCAGTGTTACCGCATGTCTACAATATCTTTATATTCTGAGTACCCCGCATCCCTGCTGCTGAACGGCCTGCGCACACACTGGGCTCAGATCCCTGTCAGAGGATTCCACGTTTCAGGGTATTACACATCTTGACAGCGGACCCTGGGTTTCAGTTAAACTGTGAAATGGGTTTGACGGAAACGCTGCGGTAATCCTGGCTTTGCACTACAAACCAAGAGGGAGGTGTCTCTTTCACCTTCCAAATTAATATCAGAGATTCTCTTTATTGTCGCTGCTTTCAATGGCAGTAGACACGGAAGGAGGTAAAACTATCAATATCTGCCTGTGGTGTTTGAAACACGCAGTGGGCCGTCTGCTGTCTCAAAGTCGTTTTGCAGTCGTTCTTCAGCTCTCTTGTTTTCAAAGGCAAATCACATACATGGAGTCTCGCTAATGCTTCTGACATCTTTTGGAACATCAATATTTAGCGTTCGGTTGTCATCCTGCACACATCTCCCCGGGTCAACCTCTGATGCTATACGCATGTACAGATGTTTGCGTTGCAGTCTGCTTTGTAAAACAACGGATAAGGCACCACGATAATACTTAAAGCACAGGAATAATACTTTAGAGGCTGTGAAACTCGATATCTTTTTATTTAATTTAAAGATATTATGAAAATCAAGGCACTCCAACACTGTCAATCCTTTCAACAGGTTACCGCTCTGTAATGTGACAATATAGCTTATTGGTTTATAGGTAATTAGAGTGAAGTAGGCACTTTATCGTGAACAACAATTCTTAATGGCATAAGATGATATATTGGTTTACAAGGAATTGTTCTGTGCATCCCAACGTTTGAATATTTGTTCATGATTGTTAATAAAAGGTTGTTTAACAAGCAGTCCTTAGTTTGGGGTAACTGCTGAAAAATGTTGGTAACCTTCAATTGGTATGCTTAACACATCAGTGGTGAGCAAAATATGATCATATATACTGCTGTTAAAATGTGTAACACATCTGAAAATGAATATTAAAATATTTTTATTTGAATCACAGTAGTATTCATTATGTACAGCTTTGTTTAGTCTTGACACATTGTGCCTCATTTTACAATATCTGTCATTATTCATAAAAAAACAAAGGCTTCAGTTATTTAGTAATAATATTAGGACGCTAATAAAATAACGTGATTACAAACCATAACACACACAAGTACAATTTATACTGGTTATGTATGTAATAAAGAAAATCCTGCATCAAAAGGTTGAATTGTACCTTTATATATAGAACCAGTCCATCTTTAATGTACGAATAAAGGATAAGACTTGTCTTTTCATGCAGAATTTCCACCTTCTTTAACCTGTTCTTTAAACGCACAAAATTCCCATCAATTATGTTTTTGCCCACAGACAGTAACCGCACTCCAAGCAAGCGTTTGTGGCTAAAATGTTCAATGTCAAACTTTTGGAATAAGCGCTTCATTTTCATAATATAATCAGTGTTTGCTCACAATTCACCTAGTCTGCAAGATAAAATGTTTGATAGGCTTTAGTGTGCCTTTTTAACATTTTTATCTCGTAGACAGGTGAATTGTGTAGAAACCGGTTTCACTGGCTTCCTGTTTTAAGACTATCCTGATATCATATCTCTCTTGCAAACAGAACGCAGCCTTCTGCCCCATCACTGATGTTGCTTTCATCATGGGACTCGACTGGAAACCCTTCCTTCTTTCAGGGTCTCATCAAGTATACAGCTGATTATTCTCTGGCAGGTCTCTGTATCCAATGCTAGTTCCCACAAAACCAGTTCCAGCCGTCTGCTGCTTGGCCTACCTCACGACAATACAGTTTGAAAGTGACGTATGTTGATATCCACGATTATGAAATGGATTCACCAACATCCCTGCAGGTTAAACCAACTTGCAGAGCAGGACCATCACTATCAGCAGTGTATTGTTGTTGCTTTTGTTGGTATGAAGAGTCTCTAGTGTGGACAAATCATTTTGGATCACCAAAACCTTTAATTATGGGGTTTTGATTTGCGTTGCTCGTGTTCCAAATCATGTAATTATTTCTTACATTGAGACGGGGGGGGGGGCAGTGACTCAAACAACAAAGCGCTTTCCTTTTGTTGTCCTTTGCTTTTCTTCTGGTGAGTCACTCCCGCTGTCTTTAAGACTCTTTGTCACACACGTCGATGGAGGGGGAAACAAATATCTACAGACACACCGGCAAACTCCCTCATCAAAAACCCAAATGACTAAGCGTGTTTGTTGGTTTCCCACAGAGCGATGTTTCCAAGGTGCAGACCCATTTCACTGACCTATCATCGGACCCATTTTATTGTGTTCAGCGTAACAGATGCCGTTCCACTGAGACTTAATCAAAGCAGTTATTTTTAGGCCGAAATTGCACCTTGCATCGACGCTTCGGCTCTTTCATCTGATTCGAGCTATCAATTTCTCTTTCCCTGCGTATTCCCTTTGCAAACTGAATTTCCTCATCTTCTGGCATCAAAGCCCCATTAGTGCAACATGGGCACGCTTTCATGCTCGTCATCTGGAGAACAGCGGGGGGGGCGGGGAGCGAGGCTTCTACAGTTGTAGATAAGACATGAAGTAAAGAAGAAGTCACGGAAGAGATGGATCATCTGAATGTGAGGGGATGAGAAGAGCTGTACGGCTGTGCTGCTGCACTGTGGATGTTTCACAGATGTTTGTGATGGTGTGAATATCCAGGGAATTAGGCGTTTTAGACTCGCAAATCCTCGATCTTGGGACAAACCGAGGAACGTGCATATCCGCTTGTGGATTGGAAATGGATGTTAAAACGGGAACATGGTTTCCCTTGGTGGGCCCTTTGCTCTCCTTCGATATGATGCTAATCAATTCCCACAGGCTGATTGTCTTTCCACAGACCAAGGTTCAGTCTGTGATAAATACATACAACAGACAGAGAAGGGTTCAGGTGGAGAGACTTATAACTCAAGGATGGTGCATACAGATGGCTGGATGGACAGAGGGACAGACGGATGGATGTCTAGATAGACAGAGGTTAGGAATCCGCTGTCCATGGCCATACTTTTAGCGGCCCAGGTTTGAATCCTGCAGCCCTATAGCACGGTTATTTCCCGAGCAGTGAATCCAGTTTTGATTGTACACTTTGATCGTTCTCCACCTCACATTGGATAAATGAATGGCTAAATGTTTGAACTTTGCTGCACCTTTGCATTTGCATTCGTACAGACTATTTTCTAAAGCTAATTTGTGTCTTAAGTGTTGTCAAACTAGACTTTTTGCCTTAGGCTATACTGTTCAAAGGCATTTTTATCTTTCATTTTTTAATGGAATAATGTTCTTTGGGGTAGAGGGCCAAATCCTTGAGCTACATAGATATAAGCCTAGGGCCAACCAAGGCATATGTTCCTAGAATTGTTTCATTATATGTTGCAGCCTTTACAAGTGCCCCAATTTTGCCACATTTCTCGTGGATGTCTCGTGGAATCAGTGTTGATGGGAAATGTAGTCAATTGAAGCAATGAATTCCTCAAGGCATGCTATATTGACCGAGAAAGCTCTGTTCTCACGAAGCAGTGCCGGCAATGCCTCCATGTACCAGGATGCATTGCACGCAAGCTTCTAGTACTGCTCATATACTGTGACGTGAGCGGCTATTTAAAAGACAAAACACAGTGGTCGTTGTAGTTGCAAGTCACCTT
This sequence comes from Molva macrophthalma, assembly GCA_027123675.1. NCBI lineage: Eukaryota > Metazoa > Chordata > Actinopteri > Gadiformes > Lotidae > Molva > Molva macrophthalma. The sequence goes on along the minus strand of JAOPJO010000054.1, from coordinate 10,491,394 downwards.
TGTGACCAGTAGGGTATTCTATGGACCCGACAAACCCGGTCATTAAAATTGGTACCAAAAATGCAGTTCTACTGCTGAAAACATGAATCATGTCCGATACAACATACGGTGGCCTAATAAAGGGAGATTACAATAACAGAAAGACCTAACGTGAATAGGCTGTGCTCGCATTGAAAGATGCTCGACTCAAACTAGTAGACTAGTAACGAGTATATGTGCCTTTCCTCCGCTCCGTTCTTGTGATCTGATCACGGGGCTTTCGGTTCCACTCCGGGGCTGGCCGTAAGAGAATGGGACCCGACCCAGACCCAATTGACCATAATAAAACCTGGACCCTAACCCGTACAGTTCCCGGGTCCCGGGTCGGGTCTCGGATCCTAGGGTTGGGGTAGACCCGTGAAGACCCCTGAACACCACCTTAGCCTATAGCTATTACTCTGTTGGTCAACAACTAGCATGACGTGACAAACATACTCTCTCAATGGTCAGCTGCCCCCTTGGCCCTCCTGGTCTGGGTTGTCTTTTCCAGTTTATCTTCGGGATCCTGAAGCAGGTATCCAAGCAGTAACGCACACTCCGGCCCTCTCGGGGCTGGCGTCGGCAGACAGCATCCAACAAAAACTGCCCACGCTAATATTGGTTGCAGCAGAATGATTCACTTTCTGTTGGCATCGGAGGGCAATCTGAGCAAGGCACCACCGGTCGCCAGCTGTTTGCTCTCGACATCTTCATCTTCGTCTGTGACTCACCGCGCCGGCCACATCCTCACAGTACAGCCCTTATGCAGATAGATAGAGATACTGTTTAAAATCGGCATTTCTATCTAACTGATGTTTGCAGAAGAATTGTCATTTGACTATATAATATAAGTCATTTTGGCAATATAAAGAAAAGCCTATGATCTCATTTTGAACAATGAGCATATTTCAGTGCTTAACTAAATCTAGTCCGTTTTTTATCCCCTTTTCAACCTTTAAGGAAGCATTACAGATCTGTGTTTTCAAAATGTAAGCTTTAATCTTCATACCTTTGGCCTTTCCTTCTCCGTCTCCGTCCAACTCCGTCTCTCTACTGGAATACCCAATAGGCCTTTACAGCCGTAAGGGAAATGTTGGTACCCCGAGCCACCTGAAGAGGGCATATTGTGTTGCTGTGTGTCACATTACATCTATGAGAGTGTTGACTGCAGCGGGCTCTCTCTCTCAGCTGGAGAGGACAGCCAGTGGAATATAAAGGAATAGGTCAGCGGTCTCTGTCAACCAACTCGCTTATTGAAGAGATCATAACCAAAGATCATAAGGAGGATGCTCTCTTAATAGCCACGGTGGCGGTTACTGTTGCTAAGGGCAGAGGCGAGAGGAGAGGAGATGGTGTTGGATTTCATCTGTTAATACGATGACAAGTGAAGACAACAAACCCACACGAAAAACCAACAAAAATGCATGTAAACAATAAGAAAGGGTCTCTTTATTCTGAAACAACATTTAAACACCAGAGCATTTCAAATGTTATCCGTTTTGTGGCTTCATGAACTTATGTTAATGTCCTTTGTTTTAACCGGATCCAGAAACCCACGACGGAGCCCTGAGGAGGGCTGAGCTCCGGTGAGCCTCCCTCTCTCCCCCGAGGGTCTGACCGTGAGCAACCACAGAAGGAAGAAGAAGAAGAAGAAGGGAGCTTAGCAGTGACAAACGGCGGTGAGTCAGAGTCGCTGTGCTCCTGCTGCAGTGTCTAACTCTCCCAGCGCCGGCAGACACACTGTCATTCATCAGATAACGCGTGGCTGTCGTCTGACAAGATCTATAACCCACTCTGTTCTTGGTGATGCTGATGCCTATTCCAGCGCCACCGTCTTACCCAGAGGAGGACCCGACTGGTGCTGGTGGGCCTGTTTCTATGAAAAGCAGAGGCCCATGTGCAATTCGTCTCAGTTGAACCGTGGATGTATTAAAAGAATGGAACACGAGGTAGGCACCCGATAATGGACTCGGAGTGAAACACTCGGAGTAACCGTACGGTCAGAGTAAGCCTCAACAGAGTTAAAGCTCCATCCACCGTAGCTTGTTATGAGTAACCAAACACTGGCTTCTTGTTGATGTTAGGCCAATGGTTGACAGTGATGCAATGAAACGGGTGGAACAGGAATTAAATCCTCCACTGGTCCTACCCCTGCTGTTTGGCGTCAGGGTCCGTGTGGGGGGCACGGAGTCAGACACGGGGAAGTGGGGTTCAGTGCTGCTGCGTCAGACTTTTAATTGGGTATTAATAATGACATCCACTCATAAGGGTATTGCTCATGGTTAAATGAGTGTGTGTGTGGGGGGGGGGGGGGGCGTACTGTCCCGTACCCTGCAGGGAAACATTCCCTTTGCTTCTCACCTTTAGTTTGTTTCTTTGAATCTTTTTTTTGTTTATAAATCTGCCTTCAGACACATACCGGAGAGATAAAGAAGTGGTTCCTGTTCAGGGCCCATGGGAAATACAGTTCAATCTCAGTCCAAGGACCTGAGAGAGCACTCACTGTGATGTACAGATGAATAGAAAGAGGTACAGAGTTACAGAGAGGTACTGAGACACACAGAGAGAGAGAGAGGTAGAGAGTGGTAATGAGACACAGAGAGAGAGGTAGACAGAGGGAGAGAGAGGTACTGAGACACAGAGAGAGAGGGAGGTACTGAGACACAGAGACAGAGAGAGAGAGAGAGGGGTACTGAGACACAGAGACAGAGAGAGAGAAAGAGAGAGGTACTGAGACACAGAGAGAGAGGGAGACAGAGAGAGAGAGAGGTACTGAGACACAGAGAGAGAGAGAGAGAGAGGTACTGAGACACAGAGAGAGAGGGAGACAGAGAGAGAGAGAGGTACTGAGACACAGAGACAGAGAGAGAGAGAGGTACCGAGATACAGAAAGAGAGGGAGACAGAGAGAGGGAGACAGAGAGAGAGATACAGAAATAGAGGCATAGCTAGACAGAGAGAGACAGACACATAGATAGATGGAGGTAGTTAGAGACAGAGAAAGAGACAGGTAGATAGCTAGATACATAGTGTGAGAGAGGTAGATAGACAATGTGTGAGAGACAGGTAGATGGACAAATAGAGAGACAGCGTTACACAGCGAGTGACACAAAATGATTGAGGGGAGCTAAATGTGTTCTAGTCCTAACATACGGAGTGATTATCCCAGCGTGTGTGTGGGCGTGTGTAATGCACGTGTGTGTGTTAACATGTGTGTGCGTGTGTGTGCCTGCTTTCCTCTGTCAGTGTGCATGTGTGTGTTGACATGCATGTGTGTGCGCGTTCCTGTGTCAGTGTGCACATGGGTGTTTACATGCATGTGTGTGTGCGTGTGTGTGTGTGTGTGCGTGTGCCTGCGTTCCTGTGTCAGCGCGCATGTGTGTGTTTACATGCGTGTGTGTGTGTGCGTGTGTGTGTGTGTGTGCGTGTGCCTGCGTTCCTTTGTCAGCGCGCATGTGTGTGTTTACATGCGTGTGTGTGTGTGCGTGTGTGTGTGTATGTGCGTGTGCCTGCGTTCCTGTGTCAGCGCGCATGTGTGTGTTTACATGCGTGTGTGTGTGCGTGTGCGTTCTGCTGGGCCACAGATTGCGAGGTGAACAAAGTTCTCCAGCGAGAGGCGGCCAGCTGCAGCCTGCTGGCACGCAGCCAGGATCCCTCACCGTCGGAGGCTTATGCATTTCCTGGTTGACTTCGGACCATGTGACGCGTTAATGTTTGACATCCCTGGTTTTCCTTCAGGCCCTTCTAGAGGAGAACGTTAATGATCACATGGGCTCGGAACGGTGGAACAATTGCTCGGACTTTGGATTCAGTTGAGCAGGCTGTCAGCTGCCCAGGGACCGTTCAGTCAATGTGATTCAAATGCCAATTGAACCACATACCTTTTCATGGATGATTACTGCACTTTATTTTTTCACACTGAAGATCTGACCACGGAGAGGCGGGACTAAGGTATGCCACTGTCCCTCTATGTGTGTCTCTTTGATCTCTTATGTATCTCAGAATGCCATCCACTGCAATCCATTTGTATGTCCATCATCTGATGTGGCAGTTACACTAAATATTCGGCTCTATGATTTCGATTCTATTCTTTAATTTAAAAACTTTATTCGTCACATGCTCCTTCATGCATGTGCGGTGAAACGCACGTGGGTAGACTGAGCCGTAAAAGCTCAAAAGTCTCAAATATAGGGAAAGTACATGTACAAAATAAATGAAGAGATTCTGCAAGAAGCATATATGGCATATATTAATACAAACAAATATCAAATCACTAATCTAGCCTCGAGTGTACGGTGTGCAACATTCTCTAAAATCTATACAACTCTATCGTATCTATCTTCTATTCTATTGGTAGACATTCTATTCTGTTGACCATTCGACCAATGAGAGGTAATCAGTAACCTCTGGAGGAGGGGCTGAACCTGTGACCGGTCCGGAGCCTCACCGCGGGACACTAGCTGCAGGGGGCATGCTGCAGGCCCTCTGCGCACATCAGTGTTGCTTCAGGAGACATGGAGGAGTCCAGCGCCCGTCTGTTCTGCTGCCGCTGGCTCGGAGCCAGGGTCCCCCTGGTGCTGCGGGAGGAGATCTCCCACCTCCTGACCCTGACCGGTCCTCTGGTGAGACCCCGCCCCGCTGCGTGTGTTTGGATGCATGGGCCAATTAGTGTGAAGCGTTGGTCCTCGTCGTCGTGTGCACGCACACACACACACACGCACACACACACACACACACACACACACACACACACACACACAGGATGAAAAGGGTTTTTTAGAACTTAATACATCAATTCATAGTAGTATATATGTAGTATGTAGTAGTATGTAGTATGACAAAGTAAACACACTTTTATGATCAACTAAACAATGGGATTTTAACAGTTACATATGTTTGCCTCGTCATATTAAAGACATACTAATGGTTACTATTACCTAAAGGTGAATATTACATCACTTCATCTTGATGGAGCGATGCTGACTTTTGAATTGTGTTGTGATTGTGTTGTTTTTTAGAATAGTCCAGGTGTATGCTACAGCCTTCCTCCCTGCACTGCCAGTGACATGTTCTGCACGTTATAGTTGCATTATGTTTTAGACATACTGATGTAGCACTGTCATCCATGTGGCGTACGCTGTCAATCACGTCACGCCTTTAATGTCTGTGTTTATATCTTGTGTTGGCTGTCTCGTGTTATCTTGTGTTGGCTGTCTCGTGTTATCTTGTGTTGGCTGTCTCGTGTTATCTTGTGTTGGCTGTCTCGTGTTATCT